>VYZM01007057.1:82522-127646 GCA_013398915.1 Dromas ardeola
CTGGCAACCTCTTCCACAACTGAGTGATGCTTCCTGCCTCCCTTTCTTGGTAGGGAGCCTGCGTGTTCTGCCAGAAAGCAGCTGTCATTGACACAATCTGTTCTGTGCTCCGGCGTAGGCTGGCTGCTCAAAGGGGAGCTCTGTTGATTCTTACACATTAGGAGATTAGAGAGTGACTTCAACCACCCTCGGTTATTAGGGCTTAAAGACCAGCTGCAGAATGAAATATTTGGAGCCTGTTTCACTAGCTTTCTGCAGTGAAGTGGGTCAGGGTAATATGTGTTGAAGGAGTGTCTACAGATGCTTTAAGTGTATCGTGGTAGATGTGGAGAGGGGGAAACTGGGGGAAAATTTTTTTCTTTATGAAGTGGGATTTTTGGTGGTGTTTGTAAGGTCCATATTTTTTAAATTGGTGTATATATATACGTATTTTATGTGTATGTGCATGTATAAAAATATATACACACGTATATACACACATATTTATATATATATATGAAGCTATGATTACTAACTGCTGCCACCTCTTTTAGTGACTCTTACCAATTCAGAGTTGTATGGTGCTGCTGCTGAAGGCCAATTTCTTGTTACAGAGAACAGAAAAATAACAGGGTACTAATACCAAGCTTCCTTACCAGTAACAAGTGAAGGAAAAAAGTATTTCTGCACAACAAGCCTGTTTGGAAGGTAATGAGCACCAGAATCACATGCCGAGGCCTAGTTGCAAGGAGATTCTGAGTTACAAGACACACTCGTATGTGAGCTTAATTCTCTAGAATGAGCCTTAATTAATAAATGGCAGTACAGTGAATTTTGCCATCTACTAAGTTGTCTGAGAGTCCTGTCTGAAATGTTTCCTCAGGACAACTTTGAGAGAGCTAGTAGTAAGAGCCTGATTGTATATAATTATTTTAGTTAATGCTCTGTTTCAGTGATTACTTTACAGACAGTCTGATATGAAAGTAACACCTTTTGTGGTGTATTAATCCAATTTAACTGAAAGGCAGCATAGCTGAGGCATATAAGAACAATTGGTTACCCTTTGGCATTTTTTCTGTTCCTGAAGCTGAATGAAGAAAGATTATTTCTGTGTAATGTTAAGGCATCCTTACATTTGCGGTGTATGTAGACTTAAATTTAGAAGAATTTGTGATAAAGACATCTTTTATATGCTTAACACTTATGTTTCTGTGCAGAGGGAGCGCAGTTTAACTCTACTAGTTAAACTACAGTGATTTGAGAAGGTAATGTGAAAAATCAAACTTTTGTGTATATTTAGGTTTTTCCAGTGATCTTATAGGAAAGGCCATTGTGTAAAATTTGATGCATTTATTTTGTTAGAAAAGCTATTATAGACAATGTGCGAATGACTCCCATCTTGGAAAAAGATGGAAAATTATCAAAGAATGCAAATGGCTCAACAAAAACCGACTCATCTGTTTAATTACAGCCTCATGTTCAAACAACAAGCTGTGGCACTTTCTTGGTTTCTTAAAGGAGATGAAGACTGCTTCTTTAAGTTGTGAAATTGAAGTTTGTCACAATAATTCAGAAAATTCATGAGTTCCACAGACATTTTCCGTGAACGTTTCAGCTGTTCAACTTTGTTAGAGATCATGAGATCAAATCCTTCTTGCCTCTCTCCCACCCCCTTCCCTCTCTTCTGCCTGTAAAGACTGTTTTGTTTGTATAGTTTCTTGGAACAAAATCCACTGACAGCAGTCTGTGCAATAGATTTATTAAGCAAATACAGTAGCTCCTTCTGTAGCTTCCTTTCCTGTATCATGCCTGTGACCCTTGGAGTTTTTCCAAGATAATGTCAGTCTTATGCATGATAGTTGGATACGCTAATTATGCTTATGTGGAACTGAGCATCTTAGACTTCATTCATTCTTTCTACTCTTCACAAATCTTGCTGAGTTAACTAGTTCCTAGAGGTGTTCAGTTCCAAAGCAGAAGGTTTTTAATTATGGCCTGCAGGACCACCTACTAGTTGGTCTTTGGAGAACTAGCAGGGTGGTGACACTGTTCTGCTCCTTGTTTCCCACTTTCATCTAACATTTGCAAGTTAGATACCCCGGAGGCTGTCTTAGTACAGCAAACTCATTACGTTGGTGGACAGACTTGTGCAGTTGGAGACTGTCATTGTAGCTTCACTGGAGTGGTTGGACCACTTAACTGCTGTTGAAGGTGCACAGGGTTCTCCTTTTAGTGTTATGTCTTTGACCCATCTGAATATTTTTTCAGTGGAGATCCTGATACTTCTATGGCCAGTGTAAGCATAATAACAAAAAAATCTTGCCTTTCACAGTCACATTAAACGTAGCCAATAGACCATTAAAAGCCATTGCTGCACAGAGAACAAACTTGGAAATCTTCCTTTTTCCCTCAAAACTCTCTTGTGTACTGAACTGTACATACTCTTAATGTATCTTCTCTAAGCCCCTGCAGGAAAATATGAGGCAACTGGTAGAAAATGAAATGCAAAGCAAAAATTAAGGGTCACATCTCACTGATTAAATATACTTGAAACAAGTACTGTAAGTAATATGATGATCATCAACCCATCCTCAAGCCAATTCAAAGACAGAGGTGTGGTACTTCTCACCCAGTTGTGCTGTTGTAGGTGTGAGCTGCTGGGTGGTAGATAGTCCTGAAAAGCTTCCCCAAAGGTGTCCATTGGGTACGTTTTCACCTAGGGGCTGTATCGAAGTAAAAAATGAAAATAGAATTGAAATAGTGATAGAGATGGAGAAAACCTGGCAACGCTAAATGTTGACACCTTTCATGTGATGGTGAGAATAGGAATCATGGCAGAAGTAGGAGGACAGAACCAGGTTTCGGTTACTAAATGTGTTGATTGCTGTCAGTTCTCTGCTACTCTGATTCTTCCCTAGTGGGTGAGCAGGACGTACAGGGTTTGCTCTTCTTTAGGTTATTTTATATGTAAAACCAGTAGTTGCTGTGCAGGCTGAAGTGTGCTTACGTCAAGCAAAGGACTATGCTGGTCTAACTTGGATGATGAAACTTCTGTTTATGAGGATTCTTGATTGCATATTGACTCAGTTATGCCTAGCTGATTGAAATGACATTGTACCGAATTAAAGTGTGTTAATTTGCATATTACTTCCGGACTAATCAAGAATAGCTGTAACTACCAAGCACTTGATTTTGTCATGTCATTACTCTGAAGCACAAACCTTCTGTAGTGTGTGTGTGTTACCTTTTACTTAGCAAGAGTGGAAAAGGGTACATTTCCTAGCGCAGTGTTTCTGGAAGCTTGATTTGAATGGAGTTTTTGCTTAAGGTGGTATCTGGGGCTAATGGATTGGCCTCGTGACTTTTAAAAGTAGTAGATGACAAATCAGAGTCTGTGGTGGTTGTTGATTGCTACTAGTAAAAGAAATTGTTGGGGGACTGCCAAAACATTCAGTTATCTAGCTTTTTCCAGGTGTGTTTTTGTTTGTGAATTATCTTACTTTACTAAATGTTTCCTAAGGGCTTTCCTGCATATTCAGATGCTGTCTGTAATCTTATAAATCAGTTTATAGACACACTTAATTAAAATCTGTATAAGGACCTAAGGTTTGTAGGTAATTACGACTGTCCTGCAGCGAATGAGAAAGATGCCTGACAATATCACATGGGCAGATGAATGTAAGTCGACTTGTTAAAGCATCCAAAAGAAGCTTAAACTCACTGCCTGTCCTCTGTCTAAATTAAAACTAGAAGCTTATGGCTTATACGTGTTGCACCAGTTTACGTTCTGAGTCTGGAAATCCTGCACAGATGACCCAAACTGAGGAATACATCCCATAGTGTGTATTAACAGGAAAACTAGCTTTTGATGGGTGGCCACTATCTCCTTGGATGAGGTGAGGCATTTTTAACCTTCTGTGATCACAGCAGAAACTCTAGCCCTGGGCACAGGGCTGAGACTTTCAGATGAAAGCTGAGGAGAGAGTTCAGGATGAAAATCACATTGGAGTGAATCTCGCCTGGTAGCGGTGGTAGAGACCCTACTCAGAGCCACAGCTGGCCAACCGCCTCTTCTGAAGGCCGGTACAGGGTTTGCCCTGACAGGGGGTCTGTGTGGCCAGGTGTGAAGCCAGCCTGGCTCTGCAGGAGGGTGCTCTCCTCCCTGGGAAGGGAAAGGATCGCTTGGGAGAAGATGGGGACCTGCGCTTTTAAAATCTGGGTGCATAAACCTGAGCCACTTCCCTGCTGAGACGGTTGGAGAGCTACGTCTTCCAATCGTGTCTGTGGAAAACAGAGGTTGGTAATGCTTTCTGATTAAATGAACCCTTTTGTAGAAGAATTGCTTTGGTCTTTTTATGAACGATAGGCTAGTCCTCCTTTGCTGGTCACAGAGAGGCCAGGGCACGCTCCTGTGGTGCCCGTGTCCAAAATGAGACAAACAGTGGGGCTGGTTATCCTGGAAATCTCGATGGGCTACAGAGCTGTTACTGTGATGGTCTGTGGTTGATAAAAAACGCGAACTTTGGCCTAGGTGACTCTTTCCAGTCCCATGTTTCTGTGGATGCTACACCTAGCTAGTGCCAAAATGCCAGGGAATGTTTGAGGTATCAGAGGGCAGAAGGCCTTTGGCTAGCACTATGAGCAGTTTCAGTCCTTTCTCTGTAAATCAAATGACAGCTCTTTGGGTATCAGTCTGAGCCCTGACTTTAAATCCTAGCTAAAGATTTAAAACCCGGATACCCTGGAATGTCTTACTTCTTCTTTCTCTGTGGAAAAAGTGAGGAAGAAGGAAAAATGCGGGCAGAGAGGGATGGTAGCTGTAGTGTTTGTAGGTATGTTGTTTCTCTGTGACAACAAGTTATATAGGGAGACATAATATTTTTGTTAGACCAGCTGGAATTTCATAAGATACAGTTGGAAAAGGCAGGCAGACTTTTGGGCACATGGTCCTTAGGGACAAACAGCTATTTTCGCACTGCACGGGAGGGATGAGACACATGGAGTCCTTGGCGGGAGGAAAAAAAATGGAGGACGTGAGTATTGAAGTAGGAGGGCAAAACACAGTTCAGTTTGAGATACAGCAGAAAATGATCTCAGCCTCTCATGTCGGCCTTACAGGATGAGACTTTACACTTTGTTTTCTGTGTCACTGGGTATTGTTGTTACTTGATGGATAGCAGAATGGAAAGAACCCAATTTAGTGTTCTGTGGACACCACGTTGTTTTTGGAGTGGTGCCTTCAGCTAAGACATCTTCCGATTCTTGGTGCTTCAACACCTGGGAAATCTGTCTTCTGTGGGAAGCAGCAAGTGAGGAGAGGAGGTTTTCTTGTTACACAGGGAGGAGAAAAAGCCATGTAGGCACCTTCTTACAGAGTAGCCAGCCGCGTCGCCTGAACATGAGTCATCTCCACTTCAGTCCCTGGAATTGCAGACTGGAAAGCTGGACCTCTTGTATTGCAGGTGAGCCTGCTGACTGCCTTGTTTTTGAGGCATGGAAGAGAGATGCTACCTGTAGTCCCAAATCTAAGTAGTGAACTATGAGGAAGGGTGTTATAGGATCTGAAATCCGGTGGCTGTAGTGGACAAATCCAGTGAAGATTGCTTAGAAATAACCATTTTAATTTTTTTTTGTTTATACAGTTAAAATAGATATTATTTTTTAATGGATTCTAATAGTATTTAAAAACACACAAAACAACTCATGTATGTCTGTACTGTAATACATCACTGACTAACTAGATATGCCTTCCTAACCTCTGATCTCAACCAGTTCTCGTTTAGAAAATTGAAGATGGCTGTTTGTTATGTAATTTTACACTTACCTGATTGAGAATGGGTTAAAGAGGACTTTTGTTCTGCAAGTCCTTCTCGAAAGCATTCATTTACTAGCTACCAAAAGAAGGGTTCAGAGAGTGAGCTAGGTGCATGATCTTACACTGTATGCGTTCGCCAGCTGTGATTAATCTGGATTAAAGAGGCCACACATGCAAGAACTTAATTTAGGCACTTTAACCATGTGAAAGACCCTATTGCTGTCTTCTAATAGACCTGAACTCAAAGTTATGATAAGAAACTTCTGATTCTCTAATTAACATCCCAGCACTTTTACTTCTGATGTAATTCAGATCCTAAACATTATAGTCACTATAAGCATCAGGTGGGCGGTAATAAAGGCAAATATGATACACTACGCATGCAGAAGATGATCAGTGTGTAAAGATGCCTTACACACGTATAGAGTTACTTAATCTGTCTATATAGTGAAAAGTACAGCAATGTATCTATGTAAGAAAGCAAGTGATTTCCCTTTCTAGATTTCTTTCGTTAGTCTCTACTGGGAGTAGTAGGTTTAGTAGTATTTAAGCTTAGGTAGTGTCCTGAAAAATCAGATGAGCCAAGAGGTTCTTAAAGATGCTTATTGTTGTTGATGGTTAGGTGGTTGCGGAGGGGCTAATCACTTGATTTAAAAGAATATTGGCTGGTCATCTAGAAATATTTCTAGAACTCAGAACACTTTCATATGCTGTTGCCAGACAGGACTGCCGTTGAAATTTATATAGTGTTTATCTTGGTATACTTAGTAAAATAACATTGCTTCCATAAATGGTTTTGAAATCTTGGCTAAAGTTTGATTCCACAGCTGAGAATGGGAGCACTGGTAAAATCATGTTTGTGGTACAAAACACTGTTTAGTAAAATGTGGAAAAATATACTTGAAGGAAAGGATAAACTGTGTTCATTGACAGAAAATGCAGTTCATGTCTGTTGGTCTCATGTAAGACAGTAGCATCTTTCATTATGAATGAGGATGGTTTTAATGGTATCTACTCCAGTTTAAAAGTACATCCCTCCCCTGTCAGATTTGAATGTTGCTGTAAAATGCTGTATTTGGAGATATTCAATAAAATTACCTTAATTAGTGATTCAGAAATCAGCCAGGCAGAGCTGTTTCTTAAATTATGTCCCTTTCTAGAATCCAGAGGACTAACACGATGTAACTGCTAATACTTGAAAGCAGCTTTCCAGATTCAAGCTAGTTTAAGGATGGCCTCTGCACTCAGTGTACAAAGTACAGGAGTTGGCTCACTTAAACTCCTTCATGCTTCTCTGGTTTATGGCTTTGAAATGAGGAATCCAGGGATTTTTATTTCTTTCCGGAAAGAAGGCTCTAGCCTGGCATACAGCAGCTTCCAGAACTTGTACAGATATATGAGGCAAGGAAAATATTAATCATTACTCGGGAGGCGTCATCGAGATGTCACATTTTGTAGTTCTTAATTTTATGGCTCATTTCTGCCTTTTATGGTGTTACTTCACTGTTTATTTCTGTAAACTCTTACGTATTCTTAATGCTGCTTCTGACTTCTTCCTTAGGAGGGGAGAAAAAAAAATGTTTTCCTGACACCTTTCAGAAGGAGGAGATTCAACAGAAGCTTCTCTGTTTTCTTGGTTTCTTGGACTAATTTACGTTGAGGAATTCAAAGCCCTTGTCAGAACTTTTAAGCATATCTTAGGAAGTGACGAGTAAAGAAATTTAATTGCTTCAAGCAACAGATTGTTTCATTCACTACCAGTCTGTGTGTCCAACAGCGTTTAGAAAACATAGGAATCTTTTTTTATTATTATTATTAAAATTAAGACTTCTACTCTTGTTTCATAGTGTTTGTTCATCTCTGTTCATTAGGAGCTATTGGAACCTAAGACACTCATGCTTATATATGCATAATATCACTCCTACCCGTTCCTTCACATATTTAAAATGCTTCTTTTGACTCTTTCTCAACGCACTGCCCATCTTGCACTGCCCTCACTGCTCTTGCACCTCAGCATCCCATTTGGAAAACTGTTGTAATGATACTCAGTACAAACATCATCCATTCTATCAAATGTTCTAACTCAGTACAGTTTTGGAGTGCATATTATTTACAAGCACTTCTAAAACATGGGGAGTATATGTGTGATGAAAACAGTTGAGTTTATATATAAGGGACAGAAGCTGTCTAAACTCCGGAATGTTTGAGAGGGTTGCAGCCTGAGTGCTCCCTTGCTGGCTTTTTATAGTCTACTTCTGTATTGCTACAAAGACAGAAATGTCAGGGCGCAACTGAACACTTTGCTTGTTTTTCTTAGTGATCATTGCAGGTGCCTCTTTTTCCTACTTGTGGTCCAGTTCTCTCAGATGTTGTATCTCACTGAAACTTTAAAGAATAGGGCAAATAAAGAACATGTTTCTTTTCCTGTTCTGTGTGACACTTGAGTGTGTTTTTAAAATACCGTATTTGCCATCAGTAGTTCTTTTTCCCTGTTATTTGGTTGTTGGGTTTTTTTTATGATATATTTTCTTTTTCCTGAAGAACTAGCAAAGGTATTGTCCATGCTGAGGGGGTATATTGGAGGGTGGCTGAGGGTAATGAAAATGAAGGCATTCCCTTTCACCCGTACAGAGAACTGAGATTCAAGCAAGTAGTATTTATGGTCTGTATCTACTGCTCTGCTATGCTTTTATTTATTAAGAAAGTGGCCTTCTGATAGGTCTGAAAATCAACCATCCAAGCTACTGATGGTTGCAGTTTGAAAATTGTTGACAGCTGAAGGGGAATCCACTTTAGAACGAGAGCATGAAAAAAAGTTAAAAGGCAGGCATCAAGCACGCTGCTGGCAACAGACATCAAAGACCTTATTTTCAGCTGGATATTTAGATATGGAAAACAAATGTAGTAATAGTTTACTTCTGTTTATAAATCTGAACATGAGTCAAGGGTGTCATGATGTTGCCGCGAGGAAAGGGGAGGGGTGAAGTGTCTGAGATGAAACTTTTAGTTTGTAGGGTGATACGATTCTGCTCTCACGGCGTCACCCGAGCGGCATGTTCACATTTGAACTTCAAGAAAAATACAGACAACGGAAAGTCCAGATTACAGCAGTAAGAATAATCAAGATCTAGAAAACACAACCTCTGAAGTAAACAGCTCTAGCAAGTGAGAATTAAAGGAATTATTCCAAGTATCGCAAAAAACTTTTCTGAATGTGAGGTTTCTGTATATTGGCATGAATTGCCTAGACAGTTTGAGAAATCTCTCATGTTGGAAGTTTTTAAGAACAGGTCAGATATTTGCCAGAATTTATTTAGAGACAATAAATTCGGCAGTGGAAGCAAGAGAAGGGAGGGAAGAGGGAACCTTTGAATGTCTGCTTTTATTTTCTGTGAATTAAGAACTGAGACTGTATAAAGCTGCGTTCATACCCATTCTTTTTGATCTGTGTGTTTTTTAGTATTTTTATTAATGAATTAAAGGACTGGGAAACAGAAGGTCAGACATAAGTAGTAAATGAAACCAGGTTACGTACTGATCTATGTTAAAACTGTATTTATTTCTGCACAGACAGATAGAAAAATTACATATGCAGGAGCAAAGGAATATAAGTTACAATTACAGCGTAGTGGAACACCGATTTAAGAAGCACCATTTCTGAAAAGGACTTGGTTATCCACTGTGAGATTTTTGTCTGATTTCTATGGTAAATGGGCCAAATGTAATCAATGGGTATATAAAACAGGCGTATACATTTCTCCTTCTCCCTTTGGGACTGATGTGACTGCAGCTGATACACAGTTTATGGCTGGTTCTCACAGTGGAAGAGGTACTGGGAGAAATGCAGATTTCCTAGAAGAGGCATAAACATGACAGGCTGGAAAATAATATTGCTTGCAAACTCTGGGGGTTTGGAAGGGAAGTTAGTTTTATTCAGCAGTAGTCTCCAAGAGCTTTCCCTTATCAAAGCAGTGAAATCAAGCTATGTAATTTCAAAGCTGAAAGAGCCTGCCAGGCCAAGTCACAGCAGAACTGGAACCAAAAGTAAACAAAATGGTAGCAGTGAGCATGAGGAAAAATATGAATTCGAGGGTAGAACTTCCTTCCCTGGAAACATTTGAATCAAGATTGATGGAGGAATTTTTTTCTCCCCTTTGGAAAAGAAAAAAAAAAAAACCATAAGCCTTAACCCAAAAGAAATAATTCATTGCAGTCCTCTGGCTTGTGTTATCAAAGAGATAAGACTTAGATGATTACATTGGCTCCTTCTGGCTTCATAATTTATTTTGCAAAATGGTGGGGAGGTTAAATGAGAGATTAGCAGCTCTCATGGGAATGGAAGGAGGGTTTTCCCATGACTGGCATTTTGTAATCTCTCTCTGGAAGTGTCTTTTTCAGTCTTTGTGCCTGTTCTTTTCAGGTTTTTAATTTTTCTATCGGTTTTGATGTCAGAGGAGCATCTTTTAGCTTTTTTTTTTTTCTTCTCATAGCAGGGAGGGGACTGTTCAGTTACCATCAGGGCAAATCCTCTCAACTCTTGATTTTTGGGTTTTTTTTGTTTGTTTGTTTTTTGTTGGTGTTTTTGTTTTTTTTTACACTTCGATAATTGTTCCATTTGTTATTTTGTCTAACACCATAGTTTCTGGAGTCACATAATTATGGACACAAATTTCTTTCGTTATTTAGTACTAAAGAAAAGCTAGAAAATACTATACAAATGTATCCTGAAAGCTGCAAAATCTGACGAAAAAGAGGAACCAAGCAGTTGGTGGTGTGGATATTTTTAATGTTGAATATATCATTAATTTATTTTGGGGTAGAGGAGGCTTGGCTTCCATTTCTAGTATTTATTAACCCTTTATAGATAGAATTATGAAACTACACACTTCATGTTGAGGGAAATGGTAACAACATACTACACAAAGGGAAGCAAGTGATGTCAAAGAAGAAAGGTTGCTGACTTCAAAACGATCTTGCTGGCAAGCTTATTTAGCCACGAAGAGCTCACTGCAAAATTTAGCGTGTCATCTGGAATTAGTAAGCAACAGCAAAAAGTCACTGGAATAGTTGGGGGCTGTAGCACATGGTATATGAGGAAAGCTGGAGGAAGTTAGGCTTGTTCACCCTGGAGAAGAGAAACGTGGGGCGGGGGGAGGTGCACAGTCTTCCACCAGCCAGAGAGGGGTTGTAGAGAAGACAAGTCAGACTTTTCTCAGAGGTGCATAATGAAAGGGCAATGTACGCAATATCCAATAGGGAAAATTCCACTTGGATGTAAGGAAAAGCTTTGTCACCATGATTGGGGATTAAAGGGATTGCCTAGAGGTGCTGTGGAGCCTCCATCCTTGGACGCCTTCATACCCTGGTGGAATGTTTAGTCTGGCTTTGAGCAGGAGATTAGGTGTCATGGTCTCCAGAGGTCCCTTCCAAATTAAATTGTATGATTTGATAAGGATGTTACAGATTTGTCATGTAAGGATAGAAATCCTGTCCCTTTATTTCCTACTTATTACTAAAAGCTAAAACTGTAGTAGTGAAACTGTAGCTTAAAATGGACAATTCTATTCTGACATATCATTTTATGAGATGCTGCTAAGAGTTGGGCAGCAAGATGAGGAAAGGAATGAACCTGTCTCTATCACCTGCAGTGCACTGGTGAAATTTCTTTTCCTTGGAAAGGAAGTTCTATGGCGTACTACAAGGTGTAGTGGTAAGGGTTATAGCCATCGAGTTTCTCTGGTTCCCTACCTTCTGAATTATGGTATGAAATTTGGAGCTGTTGTTCAGATTCACTTTTTTTTTCCTCCCTTTTCTGCTAGGAGCTGGGGATGTGTGTGGGAGGTTATTTTATTTTTTTCTCCCCCTCCCTTTTCTTCCTTGTATCCCTCCAAAATAGTTCTTTCTAAACTTTACAAATACTGCCAGGAGAAAATCTGGCAAGTGCGTATAATTTAACTGTTCACTTATTCTTAATCGACAAGAATATGCCTTCAAAAATATTAAAATATTCTCATTTTGCAGTTTGTTGTAAAGGTTTATTTTGTGTCTGATTTGTGACTAATTGGCTATAGCATATGATAACGCTCTTAAAATAAGACGCCTCAATTTTTTTTTTTATTTAAAGCAATTTTTCTGCTTAGCTGTTGGTGTTTTTCTGGACACTTCTATTAAAGTTTGAGCCTCATAAGGGCAGGTCTTGAGTTCATAGCTGAGGTTCACTTAACAGATGGTCTTCCTTGGCTAACTTGCTCGTTCTCCTCCCCCTCTTTCCTTCTCTTGAGAGAGAAGGTCTCAGTGCTCATGGCTGTTAACTTGTGAAAACTGGATCCTACTGGTTTAAGTCCTTATGCATCCAAGTTGGGAATACTCAGACTCATCTTAGTAGTTGCCCTGATGCACACAGTTTTCTTCCTTCTTCAACCTCCTTGTTTTCTTCCTTCCAGGAGACTTTCCCCACCCCTCCAGGTTGCCTCTTAGGCTAGTCAAACATCCACACAGTTTTTCAAGAGGTGACCAGGTAGCAGCAGAAACTAGCTTTGCATTTTAGGATTTTTACTTTTTTTAAGAATAAGCAGCCTTTTGCCTATTTTTCATATCATCTCCCCAAAATTATCTGTGCGCTCAAACTTTCTTGCCGTCACATGTAGTGACCCTGATAGATTTGAGCAACTCTGTTTCCTTCTCCGTATATGTGGTTCCAGATTTCCCTTAAACCAGGGCATAAGTTAGTTCCTTGTAAGCTCTTCCTTGCAATCTGGTTTATTGAGGCTTCAGGCAGGGAAGGAAGAAGAGGCCTTAGTGATAGATGCCAAATAGCTTTCTCTGAATCCTCACCTTTCCTCCCCATTCCTTGGGGTACAATAAATGTACTGCCACTGTGCTAACTAGGGTAGAGTTTCCTTTTTGTAGGTAAAGGACCATGATTTCTAAGCTTCATAATTTTATAATTTTATGTGAATTTAGTTCCTTGCTAGATATAACCAAGTTTTTTTATCTTTTTTCTTTTTTTTTCCACTCTTCTATCTTCTACAATCTTTTTGTTCCAGTGCTGGTAATGACACTTTCAAAAAATTGCTTATAAAAGATAAAATAAAATCCCTCTCAGTGCAGAATTTCGCACAAGAGTGAATGCTGAAGTTCTGAGCCATGTCTCATGGCTCAGCGTAGGTATCCTTAAAAGGTAGGTTAGTCATACGTTCTCCTCAGGGGGTGAGTACGTGAAGTGCTGATACTGTGCTCAGGCACATTCAGGTTCAGAAATCTAAAGCTGACAAGTACCACTTTAAGATGACAAACTTCTTAAATGAAACCTCAGTGTTCTGGAGGCGTTCGCAGGACGTGCTTGCTTTAGCATGCTTGAACAGCTCTTCGCTGTGTCACACCTGCTTCTCACACCAACGTCCAGCTTTGCAACAAATGGCAAAAATCTCACATCTTGAACTTTCTTATTGAGCAATAAATTCCATCCTATTAAATGAAGTATGAACAGAGATCTCCTGCTGATCATGGTTTTCTTTGCTTGAAATTAAGGGTGTTTTTCTGTTTATTGTACAATATTTAAAAGCAGTGTTATTTTAGTGAGCCAACAATCTAACCTACCGTATCCTTAACCAGCCTGAAGTGCTCAGAGCTATTTAATATTAACTGAACCATTTTACCAAAAGTGCTATCTCAAAACAAATTCAAATACAGCTTTACTCAGGAAAGCCATGGAAACCCATTTATTTTTGTTCTTCAGCTGGAAACAAATGTTCTGTTCTCATACCACGTGAAACTGGAATAGATTCAGGTCAGACAATGCATGTTCATTCCTTGAGACTCCTTGACAGTTTTAACTACAGTCACTTCCCTCTCCAGCCCACTCCTTTCGCTTCTAACTATGAGAATGGGAATTCCTTCGTCTTTTGGGAATCACTCTTGCATTTCTGAGCCTTGATGGATAAAAATCTGTTAAAACTTTATCTAAGTGGAACACATTTAATATGTGAATTGTATTCTTGGGTGTTGCAATATAGCATTCACCAAAACTGGCTTTCGGTGGGAGTTTTTTTATTCTGGGTTATTGTGGGCACTTTTATATTTCTTTCTCTATTACTAAATTTATCATGGGAAATACTAATCTGTGTGAGTCATGGTAGATCGGCAATCCTTCCTTGGCTATGATCTAACATGTCACTGATAAAGCCTAAAACCTTTCCCTTAGACAAATGCAGATACCACTAGTTTACGGTGGATGCTAATTGGTCAAGTGCAATCAGACACTTAATGCCGCCTTCTCCGACTTTCACCAAACATCTGATTGGAAATCTGTTCAGTGTGTTAGCAACTGTCTCACTTCCTGGGAAGCCAAGAAATACCTATAGGGTGTGTTTGAATAAACTACCAGGCGTGGAAAATACTACATATAAGTTCTTACCAGCCCTTGGTAGGGATGTGGCATTACACCCAAAGGAGACTAAAATCAATTATTCATTTCAAAATTGTCCTTCTCTCTCCTGTGTACGACTTGAGGGTTCAAGTGGCAGCGTAAGAGTTGAGAAGGCTTTATTGTACTGAACAAAATGAGGGCTGTTCTCCAAAACCCTGTTCCCTGCTACACGGGGTCTATCTATACTGAAGGAAAAAGAATAAGTAACAACAGATTAGTTGTGCAGGAACACATTGCCTATATTGAAGATTTAGACCTCTTCTCAACATTGAGTTCATCTACTGCTGAAAAGGTCTCCCCTCCCCCACAGTGTTGTGTGAACCAACACCTTTTTTTTTTTGCCTTTATATCATCTGTTATAGAGTTTTAATGTGCTGGAGGTGGTTGGATATTTTTCTCATTAAAATTTATGTTTTGAGTAGTTGCCAGGTCAGCAAACTGGCTAAATAAAAAGGAGGAGGATTTAGCAGAGTCTGAGCCAGCCATTTACAAATAAATCTCTTGGGGTCTCTAATCACTCGCAAATCTAGCCATCGTTTTGATTTGAAGGGAGATTAAGGATTACGAATATTTTATAAATCTATTTTTAACTTCAGTGCCGTTATGTGAAAGTGAAGGATTTGGTGCTACTTTTTCACCCTTTCTTATCTCCAGCAGCAATCTGGAATGATTTACTTGGATAGACTGAAAAATACTAAGTGTTTCTACTCTGGCCATACCCAGTGCCTGAAAAAGTTGTCAGTGGTGTGGCCGGTAATGCATTGGTACAGAAGTAGAGAAATTCTGGTATCACAAAATGGGGCCATGAAAAGAAAGGGTTTGCCTGGTAAACTTTTAATTCATACAAATTGTGGATGGATATTTTCAGCTCTTGTGGCACTCTGTCTTAAAACAAGTCTGAATACTTGTGCCCTGATTCCCACTGAGGAGAGAGTGCCCTTCATGGGATACTGCAGCTCCTTGACACATCAATCCTGACTTGCTCTTGTATCTGGTGGGGAAACATCCCTTGCTGTGGTTTGTCATCATCCTCCTAGACACCATGGAGGAACCATGGCCAGCAGATAGAGAGAGGTGATTCTCCCTCTCTACTCTGGTCTCGTGAGACCCCACCTGGAGTACTGTGTCCAGCTCTGGAACCCTCAGCACAAGAAGGACATGGACCTGTTGGAACGGGTCCAGAGGAGGGCCACGAAGATGATCAGAGGGCTGGAGCACCTCTCCTATGAGGACAGGCTGAGATACGTGGGGTTGTTCAGCCTGGAGAGGAGAAGGCTCCAGGGAGACATTATAGCGGCCTTCCAGTACCTGAAAGGGGCCTATAGGAAAGCTGGGGAGGGGCTGTTTGCAAGGGCATGTAGTGACAGGACGAGGGGCAATGGTTTTACACTAGAGCAGGGTAGGTTTAGATTAGACATTAGGAAGAAGTTCTTTACAAGGAGGGTGGTGAGACACTGGAACAGGTTGCCCAGAGAGGTGGTGGAGGCCCCATCCCTGGAGACATCCAAGGCCAGGCTTGATGAGGCTCTGAGCAATCTGATCTAGTTAAAGATGTCCCTGCTTACTGCAGGGGGGTTGGACTAGATGACCTTTAAAGGTCTCTTCCAACCCAACACATTTCTATGATACAGGGCCTTCAGATGACAATGCAAGTTGGCAGACTGAGCCTGTGTAGGAAGAATTAAGTGTTTGATTAGAAGGTGATGGACCTGCCTTCTCCTACTGTAGGTGTGTTTTGCCTTTTCCGAACTTCTGGGTAGCCTGTTCCTGGCAGTGAGTAACTTGGCAGGAACTCTGTGAAACTCTGTCACAGAAAAGCCCTGTAGATGCACAAGCAGCATCCTCTAGTTCCCCGGTGCATTGCACCTCATCCTCCATTCCCCTCTTCGTTATCTGCACCAGTTGCTCAAACCATTTTGTTCTGCCAGGTAATTTTTCACTCAGTCACAAAGCCATGTTGGGGGTGGGAAGGAGGACTCTCGTTTCTCTGAAACCTTCATAATTCAGTGCTTTTTAAATATTAAAAATAAAGTCCTGAAATGATATGTAAATGTTAATGAAACTTAGCTGGGCTAAAAGCATTGAGGTTTGCATACAAATCCCATCTGGATATCTGTCAGCGCAATGTTTGTTCTTTGTATTATTCTTTCAACCTGCTGTAAACAATTTCAATGCCTTCTGGATTTCCCCCCGATATACAAATAAATCTTCAGTGCTGATCCTCCCTTTGATTCTCTCTATCAGTTCTGATGCCAAACGAAAACAAGTCTCCCTTCTGTGTAATAGCTTAACTGCGTCTCTGCTCCTGTGGGACTAGTCCTGACAGGGAAGGAAACGCAGCCCCAGCCCTCTCTTTGCCACCAGCCTTCAGGAGAGTTTGTTGTCAAGTCAGAAGAGTGGAGAATGTCAAGGCGGAGACCTGATCCTTGAAACCTGTCTCCAATGCATTGTCTCTGGCACTCCAGGCAGGGAGAAAGAGCAGGGCCGAGGATGAATTGCAGCTTTGCCCCTACCACTGCTTTGTGTGAAGCCTTTGAACCCTTGCCCTGAGGGGAGCCAGGGTGTCCCTGCAAGGCAGGGGGCTTCTAACAATGCACCCCTTGTGCTGCCAGGCTTCTCCCAGCGCGGCAGCATCTCGGATTATCCTGTAAATTGCCTGGTGAGAAGGAACCCCCTTCTGGTGTAAGAATGATTTCTTACTCTTGGTGATGGATGAAGCTGAAATAAAGCAGTTCAATTTTTAGGAAACTGTCGACCCTGAAAGGATTGAGCTATTATTTTAATTACTGTAATGAGCAAACACTACTTGGAAATCATTAAAAGAACATATACACAGCTCTGTCTGATGTGTATTGATGAAACTTTTCTTGAACCAGAGGGATGCAGGTTAATTTTTTTCTGCTAAATTGACGGCAGCGTGGGCAAGACATTTTGCCGTTGTTTTGTATCGCATTTCCGTCACCAGGAAATTTGTAGTCAAATGCAGGCTATTAGTATAAGTGTGGGTGAATGTTGTGAGTGAACATTCATAATGATCACTTCAGAGGGGCTTGAAATTAGAGTTGGCAGAATTAATTTTCAGCTATACCATTTTTCCTTGGGAATGGTGACCTGTTGAAACTATTGCAGGACCACGTTGAGTTCAATCTGAAGGGCTTTTGGTGTATTTTTTTTGTTGAAAGGCTTCTCAGATTCACAATGGAAATAGAAAAGAAAATTGTACCATACAGTAATTGGTGATTTAAAACTTCAGCATATAAATAAGATGCGTATGTTCATGCATTTCCTCCCCTGCTGAATTTGAAGCAGTGACTTGAAATTTGCTTCCCACCTTCACGGTTCCCTGACCATAAGGGTGGATAATCAGCTGCTCTGCCCCAAGGATTATATTTGGAGCAGTTCAGTTTTTTTTTATATGTGGTTCTGACTGCAGCAGAAAGATAGGGTTTTGTAGCAGGGATGTGAGAGGTTGGATTCAAATCGCTAGCTCAAATGAAACAGAAGAGGGGAAGCATGAACTGAAGTTGCTGACCAGGATGTAGGGTTGCCCAACCCTGGTTGGTGGCACTGAGTGAGCGTACATGCAGGTATCCCTTCTGTGGGCACCAAAACGCTGGGAAAGCATCTCAGAATAATTCTGCTGCAGAAAAGAAAGGGGCGGAAAAGTTTAACCAAGTTTCTGAATACAGAACTATTCTGTAAAGTTTTCTTAGACAGCTTAAGATCTTTTGGAAAGAGGCTGCTGAAAAAATGGGTAGCAAATTGCTAGTGTAAGATAGAATACAGATAGAATATGCAAGCTTGCATTCTTCCTTCAGAAAAGCACTTTTTATTGGTGTAACAACTTTGTAAAGCATTTTTTGGGTTAAATCCCTACTCGTATGGTTCTCCTTAGTATAGATGGTTTTCAGCTGATAGGAGGTGGAGCACTGTGCATTGCCCAGATCCTCATGATGGGCAGGTTTCTAAAGCTCACCCTGCTTCACGTTGCGGTGACAGTAGGTGGCAGGTGATGAAGATGGCAGATGAGCTGATTCAACAGCAGCATTGTGTCATTTCTTGTCTTTACATTGCACGTGTGCAGTCCTTCTACATGGTTTTCTCAAGGAGACAGCCAAAACTAGTGCCATAGCACTACAATGTTGGAGAAGTTTAATGAGGACCGACACCCTAACTAATCGTGAACCTGAAGGAAGAAACTGAAGAAAATTTAGGATATATTTTTGGGGGAAAGAAATTCTGATTATTCTTGCATTGCCCTATTGCCTTTGCCTGTAAAGAACGAGTTGTCATATTCTCACATTTTTACTATTTAGAGGTTGAACTCTGCGATAAGGCTCAGTCAGATGACCCAAGACTTCCTCGTTTTCCCTCACCTCTTTCCATCAAGACTGCTTGAGTTTGGCCATGGAGGTGGAATCGAATTTCATAAGGGAAACAAAAATCTCATTTTCAGACAGATGTTGCATATCAAAAGCAGAAACATGTTAGAAGGCTTGATCTGATGAGCTATACATGTGGTTTAATTTTTCAGTGGAAAGTGTAATTAAATTGTTTGGCGTTCCTGGATTAGCCCGTAGTGCCTGGTGCTATAATCTTGCATGAAAATCTTAAGTGTGTGGTTTTGATATTTCTGGTATATGTAAGCTGCTAATATAGTAGCTTTTCTGTTGTGAAGGGTTGGTGTCTGGCTCAATTTATTGACTAATTAACCTTTTTTCGATGATCATTAGAGTGGTGTGCTATATGGTCATAGATAAGCTCATCCTCTGTTATTACTCTGGGAAGAATGCTTTTTAACTTTAATTTCTCTCAATATTAATACTATAATGCTTTTTTTTAATGGCAGAAGAAAATTATTTTGAGTAGCATAGATTTCTTTACTGTACATTTCATGCATTTACTAAGAAATTTGGGTCATACTGATTCACGGCTCTACTGCTTCCTAGAAGAGAATCACAGAAGATATATTTTACGTACTAGTTTTTCCTTTCTTCAGAGGGAAATAATTCTGAGCGAGGGAGAGGGGGAGCAGGGAGGAACTGGCACACATGATGTTTGCCAGGCAAGAAGCGAGTAAATAAAATATAAAGAGCCATGCTAAACCTTCAGCTCTGCACGAAGATGTGTGCAGGCTTCACAGATGAGCTGCCTGACGTGGCCTTAGGCTTTCCCCTGGAAACCCTAGAAGTGAGGCACGTTGGGTCTGCACCATGGAGGTGTAAGATCACAGCGTGTCCTGGCTTGCCCGCTTTACACCAGCAGGGAAGCAACAGCAGCCCAGCATGTGACAGCAACCAAGGTCTCGTGCCAGGAGTCCCTGGAAGACGTCCTGTGCTGCTGAGGACGAAACCCGGCGCTGTCGTATCTGCCCTGCTGCTGTCAGGCGTGCTGGTTCAAGGAAGCAGGTGTGTGTGATAGTGGACGTGACACTTCATTCTGCTTAGACACACGACTCATCTTCTCTACGGTGGAAAATGAAAAATAGCCACCTTTTTATCATATTGCAGAAGTTTGTCGCTTCGTGGTGTTCGGCTATCGCAAGGCTCATTTAATGTGAATCAGACGGAAAGTGTGCAGAGTGGTTTTCTGACTCCTGTCCAAGGAAAACCTTGGGTCAGCTGGCATACAGTTTTCTGAGAGCTGGCTCAGCTGAGTCTTCCCAAAGCTGGCAACTGAGCTGCCTGGTCATCCATGTAGCAGGCAGGAGTGCAGTGCTAGGGGATGGGGAGGAGTAACCTCTAGGTAAGACATTAAGTAACTTTTAGAGCTACTCAGGCTCCCAGCCACTGGGGCAATTCAGACTGAAGAGTGGCTGGGGAATTTTGCACGTTGTTCTCAAAGGAAGCAGAGCGATTGCTGGGAAGAAAGGTGAAGACCCTGGAATCGCACACTTTGACATCCCTCAGGGAGCCCCCAGCACACAAAATGACACAGATTGTAAACCAGATTGTATCTGGCTTGTCTTAGCTGGTTACTGTCTTTCCAGTGATTTAACTAAACATGTTTTATACTGATTTAGTTAAGCAGGCATTGAAATTGTGTGTAGATAAGCCTGTTAGCTGTGGTGCCGTACGTCCAGAGTAAACCATGCCTGTGGCTACTTTCAATGAACCCAGCACTTACTGTTGGCCAAGTTTACTGGCAGTAAAGACCATCACTTGCAATGGCAGGGTTTTGGCAGGATAGACGCTTGGTCCCCTCAAGGCAACCCAGCATGGTAGAAGGAGGTGGCAGACTGCAGGGGTGAGAGAAGTCTTGGGGTGGTTCCTTGGAGCAGGTCACCCTTCTCTGGGTGATCTTCTGCAGTCTGGTAATGGCTGTGCCACTGTGTGTCTGTGGAGGCTCAGTGTGTGGGAGGCCATGTATGATGTTGCGTTTTGCCCTTGCTGGGTATGCAGTAGTGCAGTTGAGAAAGGAAGGAAAGGACTTTTTTGGGAAATTACTGCTTCAAGGTGGGCAATTCATGTCATTTCAGAGGCGGGGTGTCTTAACTGTGTCTTTGCCTTTCTGCTCCCTGTGTTCAGAAATCGCAACTGAAATAGAATTTTTCCTTAAAGGAACATTAAACTATTGGGAAACTTTTTCAATACTTTGTGATAACTCTAGCAAAGACTGGTCTTTTGATGGTTTTTGGGTTTGAGTTGCTTTTAGCTTGGGATGTTCCAGTTTTTCTGGTTTCTAACCATCATCTGTCTCTCTTTCCACGTATCTACACTAACCAATTCTAAATGTTTGAAACCTTAATATCTCTTTCTTCTATCAATGGCATATTCCCAACCTTAAGTCTGAGTGCTAATACAAACTGTCCAGTATTGATTCAGTTCCATTATTCAAGGAATAACTCTTTTTTTTTTTTTTTTTTGGAACCAAAAATATTAAACGTACTTCTCTTAATCCCAGCGGGAGATTTAAGATCACCTTGTTTTAAAACTGAAGTTCTTTCACAGAAATTTAAAGCACAAAATTTCTCTGGAGCATTTGCAGCTGCTAATGTTAGCTTGTGTACTTAGAAATCAGCATATAATAACATATCTCATGATAATCTAGCAGCTGGGGAAGTCCATGCGCATTCAAAGACAAATAGGTGGCCAGCCACTCTCATAATTACTGCTTCACAGCCCTTTCTGTGAAAGGCTACAAAATGGAATTGGTGCAAAAATGGCTTTCAACCGGAGATGCCCCAGACCAATATTAGCAAGAAGGTTTCACTAGAAACACATATAGGATAAAATATTCAATAGCATTTCAGAAAGCATTAGCAAGGCATAGTGCAACTCTTTAAGTCATGAATTATCATTTACATGGAGAAAACAAAATCCCCTAAGTGGTCTTCTAAAAACACTTTGGAAATTAAACCACCCCCTCTGTAGTCTGTAGCATCTTTTCTGTTGAGCTGTTTTATGCTAGGCGGCCCCCACTAGCTGGTTTCGTTTGTCTCTCACGAAGCTAGCAGACATCATTTGAGAGGGAAAAATTGGCTGGGCATTCTGCTTCTTTATACCTTTTGGATTCAGCTATGATCATTTGAACTGCCAGAGAGGGGGTTAGATGGTACCCACCTTATTTAAGGTAATGAAACAAAATGTGTGTGAAGGAATGCGTTCAAGAGAACTGAGGCAGATATGTATCTTGCTTAGATCTGAATTTTAGATTTATCGTTTTTGTTGCCTTTTAGAGTAGGAATGAAAATTAAATGAAGTGGCAGTGCTGAAACAGTGTGCTCTTACCTACCATTTCTATTCACCCACCTTTTCAGCTTATCTCCTCTATTCCTTTTTTTTTTCCTTTTTTTCCCCCCTTTTTTTTGTGTGACACTTTAGCACATGCTGAGAACATATGCCAAAATGCTTATTCTTAAAAGCTGCCTTCATTCATCTTGAGCTGTTATCGAGAGCTTTGTCTGCTTCGTAGATAAATTGCACAATGCTGAATCAATGTCCTCTTGTACTGGAAGCCAGACAAACAATTCTGACAGAAACTCTGTTGCATTCATGCAGAGTGAGCGAAGAGATGGCTTACCTCATGCAGAATACGGGCAGCAAAACACCTTCTGCTTCTCAACTGAGGCGGTGATATAAACGTGGCTGCTGATCCTAAACCACAAAAATTAGAAATGTTTGCTTGCTGCAAGTTACTTTGCATGCTTGATAGATATTCCAGTGTTGTGGATGACAATTTTTGGAGTATAAGCTACTACATATATTTCATCAAGATGATTTTCAGGTCGTTATTTTTTTGGATCTACACTTATTTTAAATCCTCTTTAATACAGTTTTAGCTGTAGCGAAAATGTACTTAACACTGAACACTCCCCTTGACAGGAGACTTTAGCTTTATAAACCAGATCTATTGTGTAATTAAGGAGTTTCTTTGGAAATTGGCTTCATTTCAGTTTTAAATATGCTGTCTAATTTGTTCCAGAAGTAAAGTGAACTTGTTTTTCAGAACTTGTTTGTAATTGCTGGTGGTCAGAGCTATAATAAATTGAATTCCTTCCTAATTTAAGCACTTTGTTTAATACGTAAGCTAAGCTACAGTCTGCACCGGGCATTGAGGATACAAAATGATAGTATCTTTCTTAAGAAAATTTTCTTTTTAAGCACGTAGAAGAACAACCACCAACTCCTTTCCATTGCTCATACCCAAATGTTGGGAATTATTTGAGCAACAGGCTCTCCAGTAATTTGAGTGCAATACTTCAGTAGATTTGAGAGAGAGAGAGAAGAGGAGGAAAAAGATACAGAGACACTGTTAGAGGTTGTAAACCACATGTATATTCAGCAAGTAGATGAGATATGAGCTTTGAAACAATAAGCCGCTCTATAAGGCACAGACGGTCTTTCAGGCTACCAAGCCCAAGCTCTGAAGTCTCTCTACACATTGATAAAAATGTCTAACTCTGAATGAAATACGTTTATTCTGTCTCATGTAAAGCCCTGTAAGCTACTAAGAACTGACTGAGCTGCTGACTCAGTCATTGTTCCTGGTTTTTACAACTCCTCCCATTCAGTTAATTAAAAAACCTGTTCCTGAACAGGAAACAAAAGCACTTTTTATACGGAATTGATCTATGTGCATTTTCAAGATTTCTGCTCCGTGAGTGCACTTTTTCTTTAGCTTTGTTTACTGCAGCCCCAGTGCCTGCCAGAGGCAGGACTGTGGACATGACTGTCCTTCTTGGGTGGAATATTTCATGACACGCTGTCCTACACTTGTGCTGGGGGCCTGTTGAGCATGGGACGGGGTCAGAACCTGAAAGGCACAAAAGGCTGCTCAGTGAGCATGAAAGCAATGAATGGCGCTAAAGTCAGGCCATGGAAATGGGGATACTCACGTGGGAGTAGCAGGAGGAAAAAGATCTGTCAGCAAAAGAGCAGAAAGGGTGGTGGGTTTGCGATCGAAGAAAGTGTCTTTGCACTGTGGCAGAAACGCTAAGAGCTTGAGTTTTGGTGAGCGTTGACTTCGAAGATTTTGCAAAATAAATACCTAAAAACTGTTACTCAGTCAGGCAAAGTTAACGATTAAGCTCAGCAGTTGCTGCTGTTATTTTAGCAAAAGCTTCGACTTGCCAAGAAATAGAAGAAGATGTATGAAGTTGTTTGGAAAAACCACTTCCATTCTGTCAAATTTATTTTTTAAGAGATGGCTACCAAATCCAAAAAGTTGTATCTGGTCTAAATCCACAAGTCACTCATGGTTAGAATCTCTGCAATCCATGTTATGGCCAAAAATATGCATCTGCACATCTTCCTCCCTGTAATTGCAACTCTCTCCAATTTTTTAATCAACAAAAAGAAGCAATGCAATTCAGTGAAGGCCTGATACAGAGGTTGGGACCTGATGGTTTCTAAATTGCAAAAAGTTTGCTTTCTTCAATGGAACCAAATTTTTGTCCCCTAAAATGATTAACCCTCTTTCCAAACTCAGTTGTTCCTCTGAGAATTAAGCCTCTTTCATCTCTCAGTTTAAGATTTCTCTGTTGCGACTGGTGGATGGGATTTCTTTTTTGTGTGCTGTCTGTTTTTTATCTTAACCTTAAATAAATATAATTTACTTGGTGATCACTGGTAATGAGGAGATAAATTAAGCTGCTCCCTGTAAGTACAGCCTGTGTTTAAAATACTTTAACTTTCCATCAGTGGCAAATTCTTCTTTACCTTTTTGAACAAGTTTAGACACCAAAAGTAGAATAATTTTGTTGAACTACAGCTGTACTGATTTCAGGTTCTGAAATATTGCCGCCCTTAGAAGATATTCTAGTTTCTTTCGTTGACTCTTCAGTTGCATAAGAAACTAAAGTTCACTCTTTAGCAACCAAAATGAGGAGAGTGAAAGGGAAGAAAGGTTTCCTCCTGTGTGGATTTCCCCTAAGGAGGTGCCCTCTGAAGTGGCAGAAGGACGGAGTTGGGTTTCTGTACTCATTCAGATTACGAATTACAAGTGCACCGTTCCTGGTGGGGGCATCAGCCCAAGCGGAACAAATTTGTGCTACTGTCTTTCCCTCACAGTAATGACCACAAATAAAAAAATGGTATTTTACTCCTCCTGCATTGCAGATGAATTCTCACACGTCCAGTGTTTATGAGTTTGGGGGAATCTATGGCGTAAAGGCAGAAATCTGTGATGCAGCTGTGCTATAAAATCCCAGCACGCTTGGCTAACCTTTCACAGGTATTCTAACGTGGCCTGTCTGAACCTGCTTGGAACTAGTAATATTAATTTCAAATGTTAACTGGGAGTTTATTCTGTTACTCTCAACTTTCTTCTGTGCTTTAATTAAATGTTAATCTATTGTAGACATCCCTGTTCTTTTGATGAATGTCTTGGGATGAGTGTATACTGATGATTTGGAAGGAGATCACCTAGTTAAGAATAGGTCCAAAGGCAGATTAAGCCTGTGCTGCCTCTTAATTTTAAATGTATGTAATCTCTTTCTCTAAAATGGGAAGATCTGCTTGGGCAGAACTATGTAAGATGCTGTTAAGGGACTTGCACTTAAGTGCAAGGTTTGATCTTCAGCTTGCCTTGACACATCTAAACTGAGTCTCCACCCCTTAGGGACAGATTTTTAGCCCTGAATCAGTGTCAATGTATAAATGAAAGCCATGTATTTGCTTAGTAAGACAAGTGATTCAAAGTGCAGTAAGAACTGTAACCATGTACATTTTCACCGTTGGGTCTGCATCATTTTATTTTCCAGTTGTTCATAGAGAGGACAGCAGGTTTTGGTAGAGGTTTCTGTTAAGCAAGGGATAAATTGGCTTCATCTTCTTATCAAATCATCCTCTCTTCCAGCAGACATTCTCATAAGGATCCTGGATGCCGCTCTAGTTGGTTGGAGCCATAAGCTTTTAGTGACACTTACCATTTTCATAACTGAGGTCTAAGTGGGCCTTCACTCTGGTACCAAGGGAACAGTGTTAGTAGTCACATAAGAAAAGCTTTTGTCATCAGGCAGCTGCTGTTAAGCATAGTCATCATCTTCTCAACACTGTTTCACGCAAGCTCTGGGTTGGTTTAGTTGGGCTTTCTGAAACTTTCCTCACTTTCTCTTGATGCCTTTTTGTGCTGCGACCTGGGTGAGCTCTGTTATTCACCAGGAGAGCATGCCATCTTACTGTTCAATAGGAAACTAGCAGCAGCTTTTTGTTAATAGTAATTAAGAAAGTCAGACGGAGCAGTAGTCATCAGACTCCTCTGTGTGGTCACTTAAGCGTGTGAACTAACACGCTGCCTATGGAATATTCTTGGTGTCTGTTGGGAGCACATGGGAAAGGAATAGAATGATGTTAATTACAAGTTAGATCAATGATAACCCAGTGAGTAAGCTAAATCTAGTTAACTTACAGTCCAGACACTCAAACATGTGACCCTGTAAAATGGAACATTTCATTGTGGTAATCTCATATTTGTGATGATAATAACTTATGAAACAAAGGTTAGAGGTTCAGCTTGTTTTCCCTGTCTGTCTTTGTACATCATCTGTAACCTAAAATTCCCTCTTATGCAATATCTGTGAGTTAAATCTGCTTTAAGGTATCATCAGTCACCATTTGAACTGATTTTTCTTTGTTAAGCTGCCAATAGAATCAAATATTTATTTTTTTTTGTGATGCTACTTAAGAGTCATAAAAGTAAGATAAGAGAAACAAGAACACTAGGCTGTGCCATCCCCTTTGCTTTGCCAGGATTAGAGGTTTTGATTAGCCAGCATTGCGTTGCTGTGTGGGAAACGTGGTTGGATTCCCTGCCTTGATCTCTCCAGCGGTGGGTTTGGGTACGCACAGGCGATGTGTCAGCGTGCTGATGCTCTGCTTCGACACGTCTCGCCAGGTTGTGATGCCTGACTCATTCGCTCTGGGTTGAATGGGTATTTGTACCACAGAGAGGAATAAAAGCGTTTAAGGCTTCAAAATCTTCATAATACTTCCAAGAAGTTGAACTATTCATTCTGAAGGGCTCCTTCCCCATGAAATGTTGTGCAATCTCTACTGACTGAATGTGCCTTTGTATCCTGCCCTCTGCTTTGCAGTGCCATAAGTTTAGCTCCAGTACACTTGATGAATTCTAATTGTATTATGTTTACTTAGATATGTCTCTAGTTCATGTTTCATCTGGTTTTTTAAGACATTCCCAAAATTTCCAGAAGTTTGTGTGCAGATGGGAACACGGGAGGTCCTCTCCTTCACCCCTCTCCCTCCTCTCAAAAAAAAGTACTGACAGGCAGCTCTTAAAAAACAAAGGCAGTATTTCATAGTCTGTTTAATAGCTATTTCATGGTGATGATAATATAAGAATCAATCGTAGTTTTTCTAGTTTGTGGCCGAGTCATTTTCCTTTGGAAGCTGTGTACCTAAGACTCTTGTTGTGTATTTTCCTGCTGTATTCTCTGCCCTTTTATAGTATCCTGTATGCTTTCAGCAGGCTACAATATGAAAATAAACAAATAAATTCTTAAAACTCGGAAAAGCTTCCTTCCTTCTCTGCCCTCCCAAACCGTTTTTTTTTTTTTTTTATAGCTCACAGAAGCTATTGGCGTGGCAGATAAGGATGAACCTGTACCTTTGGGTCATCTTGCTCTTTCTTTTACTGAGGGGATGAACTTACCATAGGATTGCATCCATGTTAGTTTGCTGCCAGGTCCCAGCCTGAGGTGGAGTCAGTAGCTTCCCAGCTTCACTGGGGAACCCCGAGGTGACAGACCAGATTATTAGCTTTCCTGTCCCCTCCTTGGGCAATAGGGCTGTGAGCCTGTCTGCACTAATTCAGTTGCAGACTACTGTCTGCTCTCGCTGTTGAAAACTGTTCTGTAATTCCATTTATGCTTGCAGTTTCTCTCTGCGATGAGTCTTTTCCCCCTGCACTGTCCCCTCTGCGGTGGCGACCCGGCAACTCTGCTGCTCCAGAGGACCTGAGACTGTGAGCACTCTTCTCTCCTCTGGAGAACTCTGAACTAGGTTTTGAGCCAGCTGGAAGATGACAAAAGTGAAGCAAGGCTTTTGTTTCCCACTCATCATTACTTCGGCACACCCTTTTACATTTACTTAGTGGTAGGTCACTGAGAGAGCTCCAATATTAACTTTACACCTTGATTTCAGTTGGTCACGTAATAGCTGTATCGAAGATGTGATAGATTCTTTTTTGTTCCTCCTTTTTTCAGGTCTAGGCAGCTACAGCCACTGCCATGGCAACACCTCTTGCAACAACAAAATGCCACATGTAGGTTCTATATAAAGATGTATTGGCAAATGTCCATTTAAATAAATTAAAAAAAAAAAAACCTACATGTAGGCTGGAGTGTTAGGATTATGTGTTAGTCTATTATTTTAGAGTCTTTGGTTTGCCTTGTTTAAGGATTAGGTAGGGACAAAATAGCTCTACCGTATGATCTAGCTGATGGGGTGACAAGTGAGACCATAAACTGAGATTTCCTTCCGTCATTTCCCACTGAGACAAATTTATTTCTGCGTCAGGCGTTGAGGGCAGTTGTGTGCACTGTCAGCTGAAGACTACACAGGTCCATCTAAGAACCGGGCATGCTGAAGTGTGCTTTCCAATTCATGCAACTACATTCTCCCTGATATCCAGCAAGCCACCTCCATGTGCCCTTTGTTATTATGTCTTATTTATGCTTTAGGTTTATGCTCTTCAACTCTGCCCAGTTATATCAAGGGTCATTGTTTTGGGGGAGGAAAACGGTTATTTCCTATCAGATGGAATGGGATGCTGCACAGGGATGCAGCAAAATGCAGACAAAAATTATCTTTTTCCAAAATGTTTGTATTCTGGCAGGTAGAGAGCCTTTTCTTTTCGAGTCAGCTCTGCTGTTCTTTGAAATGCTTAAATGCAGTCAGCAGTCAACAAATAATATGAAACACAAACCTCTGCAGTACTCTTGCTACCCTGCTGTGCAATCTGCACATTCTTGAGAAGCGCTGGGCTTTGCACCGTCTCACATAGAGAGATGTGAGACTTACTAAATAATCAAAGCTGCTGAAAGACAATACAACTCCTGCCTCCTTGGAGAAACATTTACCAGCAAACGCAATTGAGCAGATGTTTCGGTGACCTTCCGTGTGTCCTACCGATGACACGCAGCTTTTCTTTTCTTTTCTCTTTTCTTTTCTTTTCTTTTCTTTTCTTTTCTTTTCTTTTCTTTTCTTTTCTTTTCTTTTCTTTTCTTCTCTTCTCTTCTCTTCTCTTCTCTTCTCTTCTCTTCTCTTTTCCTCTCTTTTCCTCTCTTTTCCTCTCTTTTCCTCTCTTTTCCTCTCTTTTCTATTCCTCTCCTCTCCTCTCCTCTCCAACATAATTTCTTTTTTCAGATTTTCTTTTTGGTATATCAGCATACATATGCTCTCATCTTTTTATATCCATGAAAATTTGACTGCTTGTTCAGTGTGTGAACCTTTGCCATAGATAAGGACTCCCTTGGTCTAGGCACAGCACAGAAACAAAACAAAATGAGTGTTTCTGTCTTGGAAACATTCTGAACACTTGGAAATGGCTAAACTATTTGGAGCTGAGGGGTAAGTTGCTGTGAAAAGCAGGGGATTTTATATTACGGAAATAACCTGTATGAGGTTGGTTAGAGTTGTGAACGTGTGTAAGCCTGCAAGCACCAAAGCAGTGGAAGCAGCAGAAGCAGCCCGAAGGCTGGGACAGAAAGGGCTGGTTAATGACCCTGCTCAAGATGTTGCAGGGCCAACTTCTGGCAAGAAGGAAGATGGACTGATCTTCCTGCTCCTACTGGGTTTTAATAAGTGCCTTCATAAACTGGAGGATAAACCCTGGTTTAGGCCTTTACCTGCCTTTTTATCTTTCCGGACTCATTTCCAGCAGTAGTGGATTTACTGTCTTTGCTGTAAGTACCTTCACAGGGAAATAAGAATTCATAATCTGCAGAGATAATATATATTAGAATGAAACTGTTCCAATACTGTGCCTGCCAGAGGCCAGGCTGAAAGATAAAGAGATATAAAGCTTACAGTAGTCGTTCATTACTCCCTTGCATTTGGCTGGGAAGGAGTAACCACACCTGCTCGGTGGACCATGTAGGTGTTACAAAACTTTGATCTTTCTGAACCTGCACTGATTTACTAGAGAAACATTTCATTATTCTTTTCATGCTAGTAGGAGGGGAATGGGGGTAATTCTATAAAAGTATAGTTTTAGCTTTATATTTTCTTTACTTTTTTTTTTGTTAAATTCCAAATTAACACACAGTCAAATTACCTTGTGATTTGTTTAAGCTTACTGTCAGTTTTGTAAAGTCTCCTGATGAAATCGCGCCTCTTGCGAAGTGTAATAAAATTCCACTTTAACGTGCAGTCAAGCCAGACTTATGTCCCTTTAACTTGTATTTCAGCCATGCTGTCTCTTTTAGGGCAGCTTGAGTAGAGACCAGGGAGAAACATAATAAGAAATTGTCTCCTTCCTCCCTGTTAGTTAGTTACTTGACATCTGGCTCAAATGTGGATTGCAGGCACCTCTTCAGCCCTTCTTGCTCTCCCTCCAATACAAAAGTCTGCCTTTTTCAATGAGGAAATAAATTTCGAAAAACTGCCTACAGAAAACCTCAAGTTATAAACCATCTTTTCCAAAGAAGAGGCATTTTAACTAACATCCAGCCTTGACAGCTTCCATGCACGGCATACTTCTTGATTTCGTAACAGGGGGAGATTAATGCTGCCCTTCTATTAACATGGTTTGGGATCTGTGTGTACTCCTCTGTAGTCAACCTCCCCGTGAACTGCTGCTTATTAGCAGTGGAGGCACAGTCGGCTTTGTGTTTGCGCGGCTCAGCTGAAGGAAGGGGAGGATGGCACAGATAGCGACATAGATGGAGACGGTTCTGAGCATCTCTTTGTACTGAAGCAAAGCTCCAGCTGATTTTTCTTTCTTTCTTTCTTTTTTTTTTTTTTTTCAGAAGCATGTGTAAGCCTACAATAGATAGCAGACCCTGCTCCCAGTTGCAGAGAGCCGAAAGCATTTGTTCTGTGCTGAGGAATTTGGGAAGTTTGGGTTGCAATGGGTAACTAGCCCTTTCATGATGCCAGACTATCTGTTGTTAAATACATGACAGTCATAGTAAAATAATATTATTATGATTTCAAACAGAGTAACTAGAGAACATAGAATTAAAGACCACTGTCTCATTCAAAGTACTGGATGAGTATTTTTCGTATAATGTATTATTATTCAGTACGTTGTTTTCCTTCCTTGTTCATGTGAATTCATGCCTTGTTACTGTGCCCAACTCAATTCCTGCTCTGAAGTGAGTGTTCTCAATTTCTTTCTGAACTAGCAACATTTTGTCACTCAGTATCTCACAGTTTCAAAAAAACTATGTAGCTTCCATGCCCTATGGTATTCAACTCTGTTCTGTACGGAAGGGGGGAGTGTTAAATCATGAGTAACCTCACTGGATTTTGGATTTGGATCTGGTTGATGTTGCTGTGGTTTTGGGTTTTTTTCTTCAGGGAACAAATCAGACCCTTGGATCCCAAATCAGGCAATTAATTAGGGTTGCATCCAGGTGGCTCTGTCAGTAGTCAAAAAGGACAGCGATGCTCCCTGAGGAGGAATTCAGAAGTGAGCAGGAGAGAGCAACAGGTTCAGATCAGCCCATGGAGAGCGAACACTGTGTGATGACTTCTGTAAAGTTTAAGAACATCTTGCCATTAGTGACTCTCTGTGAAATACGGTCATTGGCTCTGTGCTCTAGAGTCGTAGTTTTTCTGTGCTGTCAGGTGCTCCCTCGTGCAACTCATAGTCCCTGCTGTTGCCTGGTGTCCTGGCATGTCCTTACCCCATGTGGGATGAAGTCTGACTTCACACACCTGAATTTCCTTTGCAGGGAAGCGGGATGCCTGGGGAGCTGGGGAATGCATCTTCCTTGTGGTGGCTGACAGGGAAATCCTGATACCAGGACTTAAGTGATCTATATGGCGGACTGGGGATTAAGAAGCACAGTTCTTTCTTCGTCTCTCCTTGTCTGCACCTCGGGCTTCAGTCACAACATGCTTTCCAGCTTTGGCTAACTGAGTCAAAGCTTATTCTCCCTGCTTCCTGCTCCCTGCTTATTGTCCAGATTCCCTGAGCCCAGAGGTGCCGGCTGGCTGCCCCCTCTATTGCCTTGCACCGAAAGGGGCTCGGAGCAGACAGGTTGAGGGATTCAGCTTCAGGATGTTGGCACATTTCTGTTGAGTACTTGAAGTGTTTTTTCAATTGCTGAAGAAGAGGTTGCCAGAATTTTTCAAGATAGAGAGTATGTCTACAATGAAAGTTTTAGATACCTTCAGTAATCAGTTAAATAAATCTACAGGGAAGGGAACCTCTGGAGCTACAAATCCCAGAGATACTTTTCCCTGTTCTGGGCATCCTTGAGCCATGAGTTCCTCCTAGAGGAGTGGAGGAGACCCTGGGGGGTATTGCTAATTGTGCTTAAAGTCCTCCTTACGTAGCTGTTGTTGACTCCTGTCTAAGGCAAAATCCTGCATGAGGCAGACCTTTGGTGTGATCTGGAGAAGCCGTTCCTGTAGCCAACTACATTGCTGTAATATACTACAGGAATGGCTTCTCCAGGTCAGACCAAAGGTCCTGCTACTTCTACCCCAGTGCTGGTTGTTCTTTGAAGCACTTGAATTGTCTTGGCTGAACTTCAAATAATAGTGTGTCCTAAAGCAGACAGAGAGTTAGGAAAACTCCAAGGGAACTGATTTTTGAAGCGTGGTGGAGTTTATTAAACAGTTGCAAAATACAGTCTCGTGATGGGAAGCACCAGCATCTTTAGTTACCCTGCTGATAATACTTCAAAGTTACTGTGATCACTTTAGAAAGACAAAATGTATGGAAGGCAATAAAAGGAAGCCTTCTGTCTTGTAAATTGATATTTAGGCTTACAACCACTCGAGCATACAGATTAAAAAGTGTGTGCCTCCATCAGCGGGGTGCTGGGGTTGGGTGGAGGAGCTGAGCCTCTTGGTCTCGCACTTCTCTTGGTGTGAGTGTGTGTGTACACGTGTGTGCGAACACCTGGCAGGGTGGTGGGACGGGTGGTTCTCATGGGGCGTCAGGACTTGCTGAGCTTGCGTTCGTTTCCTCCTCTGCTGCGAGGTGGCCTGAAATAGTTGAGTGTGGGTGAATTCTCCGAACGTGTCACAGAAGTCTCAAGTCTGATGGGATGTAGCAGGGCAGCGGGGTGTTGTGTGCAAAAATGCTGAAGGAGTGAGAAAATATTTCTGTAGGTGGCTGACATCCTCATGTATTGGATGAATTTTAATGAAGTTGAGCACTGTTTGGGAACAATAATCCAGTGGCTGCATGCATTGCTAATGTTAAAATATGATTTACAGGAGATGCACTAACCACTGATTTCATGCAGCCTTTCACTCATTTTCTTGAGTTGTTTGTTACATCGAGTCTTGCCGTGCTATTCTCTTGCTGACATCAGCCTTTAACTTAGTAGTTAAAGTTTCTAAATTTGGGAAGATCACTGATTTTAAGTCTAAGTCATACAAACAGCAAATATGTCTATCTAAGCTTTTGTTATCGCTGTATTTATAAAAGAAAGCTTTAAAACTTCGTGTTCGTAGCGCGCAGAGGTGATTGATGTGCCTGGCTGTCCCTGGCAGGTTTGCCTGGGAGTTGGTTCTTGCCTTTTACAAGACTTAGAAAATAGCCAAGGTTTTCAGGCTGGGGGGAGGTAAAATCAGCAAGAAACACTTCTCTCTAATGCTCTTCTAGAGGTGACCACCTTCAAAGGGATTTTAAATGTGTATGGTTTAATTTCTTATGTTAGCTAAAGTTCTCAAAGGGCTTAGTTTATGATTAAGCAAAGTTAGGTGCTATTCCACTCTTAGGGAAGCCTGGGGGGAAAAGGGGTTTAGCCCAGCATTTTTTAATAGCTGTTTGATGATGCTAAAAACAGAAACAAAACACTTATGTTTATTGTTTTGGGGTTTTGTAGTAATGGCTGTGTTTTCTTTCTGTAAAGCTTTTAATATTAAGGGCAAAAAAAAATGCTATCTGTACAGATACTGTTACACCAAATTAAGTACACAAACACACATGCCTCCAGAGTTATTTACTATTTCTAGAGAGCACGTGATAAAAGAATCTTTTTTAATTTAACTTCAGCTCCCACACGTTCTTTTCGTTCGAACCTGGTGAATCCGGGTGTCTCTCACGGCAGGTTCTGTGCAATCTTTCTTCTTCTTGTTTGGTTGGTAATAACCAGAAAAATTGGCCAAGTGAAGTGGTGAAGAAGTTGAGCCAGCAGTTGCCACAGTGACAGTTGTCCAATATAAATATCTTACAACTCTTCTGTTTATCATCTGTTTTCAGGGCAGTTTAAGCTGCTGGAACAAGACCGAGATATTAAGGAGCCAGTGCAGTATTTTAACAGTGTGGAGGAGGTGGCTAAAGCATTTCCTGAACGAGTTTACGTCATGGAGGAAATAACATTCAACGTTAAGGTAGTCCCTGAATAAATATTTATCCCTGTCTAAATGATTAACTGTTACAACCTTTATATACATGGCAAGTGAGCAACGGCGCTGTGTGGGAAGTGTGATTTTTGAGACAAACGAGCCTTTAGTCTTCTGCGTTCAGTGATGGTGCTCTTCGGGATCATTTTTGCAGGCTTAAATCAAGGTGTCCTCCAAGGCACCTCCTGTCCTATGGCACTTTGGGCAGCAGTCCTGATGATCCGTCCAATAATTCATCTAATTAGGATGCTGCTGCCAGATTTTAAACAAATGTTGTTTGTTGCCCCCTTTCCCACCCCGCCCCCCCATCAGTCTGATTTTTATTCTCTGCTAAGCGGCAGCTGCTCAAATCCCTGTCCAGAAAGACTTAATCTCAGAGAGCACGCAGGGTGAAATGATGGGCTTGCTTGTCTCAAAATTACTGCAGCTAAATAGCATTGTGAATAAAACAAAAGAAAAAAACAAAACAAAACAAAAGACACACTTGTTCTCTGTGTGTGTGTGTTCGTGTGCATGTGCACGCCTCTTGGGCTCATCAGCGGGTCAGCGATCCCATGAGCGTAAGAGGGCTTGCTGTCACCAAACACACTGCAGGGCAGTGGCATGACACAATGAAGATAGAACTTGTTTTTCCTTGTCCTACCTATATGTCCTACCTATGTGTGTGACACTACACAAGGTAGGTCAGCTCTGCCAACAGAGCGGAGTGGTCTTTGGGTTCGTCTGGTTTGCCACCACTCAAGACTGGTTCAAGAGCATCCTAGAGCTTGGCACGCGATGGCGCAGATCCACATCATGTACCCTACAGGGGAAAATGGTTGATCCTGCTGGTGCAAAACCAATATAGAGTTTCCTGGTCCCGTATGTAGTGAGGTGGAGTTTTTATAAGAACCTTTTAATGGCTTATTTCTCTTTCTTGTGCTGCTAGAGCTGGGGGACACCAGCTAGTCTGCAATTTTTATAGGTGTGAAACAAGATTGCTGAAGACTGCTGTAAGTGCCAGAGCTCATCAGTTAATTCATTTAGTGACACAGACTCATGCCTTTCAAGACAGTAGGTTATTTTCTCATCTGCCCTCCATTAACCTGAACCCATAAAACAGAGCCTTTCATGAACGAAGGCTACGTGAGAAAGTTGGAAGACTTTGTATGTTTAGGATGTAGTTGGGCAAATCAAGGCAACAAGAAAATCCCATTTCTACCAGAAAATATCAGTCTTCCCTTGGGACTGCTAGCCTTATCCAGTGCTGTGCTGTTATTTTTCAGTTGATCAATGACCAAATCAAGAGAGTGGCACAGGAAAATGTGCAGCTTTGATTTTATAGGGAGAAAAATATTCGTCTGTGGGCTTGTTTAAAAGTAAAATATTGTGTCTTGAGTTTAATATGAGTGTTCTTAAAACTCTTTGTCATATTTAGCAAACTAAGAATTAAGCATAGCTTACTGTTAGATATCAAATCAATTTTTAAAAGATATTATAGTGATACTCCTTGATGTAAATAACAGTAGTAGCAATCCAGGTTTAACCTAGTTACACAGTTATCTTGGCGGTATTTCTCTTGGCAGTTTTTCCAGTTTCATAGAAGTCTATTCCAAGGTTATTATCTTCCAAAAAATAAATGAACTTAACAGGATTTACTAAAGTGTTTAATAACCCTTTACATGCGAGAGAATTATGTATGCTAAAATTTTAATATAGGGGGGATTCTGTCAAACTGATCAGAGCAAAGGGAGGAAAACTAAGTACAGTTGATTTCTGTCCAATGCGGTGTGCCCCTTTAAATTCAAAAGAGAGTATCAGAAGGTAGCTAATCCGATATAAAAAGAAAAAAAAATGCCTACAATATCTGATGAAAGATTTAAGATGAGGAGGAACTCTGAAGTCTGGGAATTCTTTCTTATTCCAAACACTCAAGTCTTTCATGGATCATTTTTTAAGAAAGGCTGTAGAGTTACACCAGGCGGTCACTGTGTGGTTTTGTCTGTGCTAACTGAGGTCTGCCTGCATGTGCCGATATGCCACGGTTATGGTTCGACTTGGTGTGAACATTCCTCCTCCATGTAAATCCTTTTGCTGCTCCGGCAGGATTTTACAGCTAGTGCTGCCATTCAGAGAACTGCCTTCGGGCTGTGACGGGCCATGGGATCTTCTCCAAAGAGGGGGGTATTTACTTTATTTTTACTTTGTGTAAGGAGGGCTGTAACACATGCCATCAAGCAGAGCTGGGAGTGGAAGGTGGAGTCACTTTTCACAGAGTAACAAAGAAAAATTTTAGATTAAACCAAATTTTTGTACTGGCTAAAACTGCTTCTGGTAATTTCTTTGGACATACATGTGTGTCTATTGCGCTTTTATACCCAGTCGGTTGCCTCAGGTACCTCAGGTGCAGCATCTGCAGGCACAGAAATTTAGAGTGTTCTAGAGATAAGTTAATTTCTCTCAGTCAAAAGGTATTTAATCTGTTCCTAACTGAAAATTAGAGGCGTTCTGTCTTTTCTTCACTGACCGAATAGGTGAAAATCTTTTTTTGGTATTAATATTCAGCACACAATTGCAGAGAATTTTGCTTTACACTACATAACACTACAAAGATGAGGATTTTTTTTATTCTCTATGTTAGGAAGAAAAATATTAAGGAAGTGGAGCTACCCCAGGGCCCTAGCTTTTGCTGAACCAAAAGCAGTAGTTTTCTGCAGTCGGATGCTCTGGTCCCATACAGATGACAGTCTGTAGAAATACCCAAGAAGCCATTTACATTAAGACTTAGAAACAAAACCAGGAACAGAAACCCCACATCATACAATTCAGAAAAAGTTCTCTTAAAAAACAACAATATTATCTGATAGATTGAACATTGGACGAGCCATGAATTCCTGCACTCTAAAAACCAGCACACTTAGCGTTGCAGGACCCTTCAAATCTTCCGGGATATCATTTTTGTCCTCAAGATATCACTCGGTCGCCCTGAAGAGGCTGTGAAGCTGTTTGCAGAGCCTTTCCAGGACGGAGAGGTGGGTTAGTTATTTAGCCCTACAAGGATTCTTTTCTTTCCTATCAAAGACGTTGTTTGGCTGGTGTGAGCTTTTGATACCTGATTTGTTTATTTTTTTAACGTAATCCTCTGTTCACAGTGGTTTAAATCTGTTGGCCCATACAGTGTGCATTTTGGCAGAAATAAATCTATAGTGAAAACTTTTCTCTTTTCTTTTTCCTCCCTCTCCCTCTCCCTCTCCCTCTCCCTCTCCCTTTCCTTTTCCCTTTCCCACAAATGTTAGTGAAGTACAGTGAAGCAAAATCAATCTCCTGATTTCCTTGCAGTTCTGGTTGCAGTTCTGTTGGCTCTGGTAAACTTTCTGTGAGTTTCCAGAACGCACATGTGTAGAAGGTTTTAACCAACGCTGGCATTTTTAAACGCTGCAGTAGCGACTTTCTTTAAATCAGTTCGTGTGTAGGTTTTAGCTCCAAACTTGCAGGCAATTCATAGTACTTCACCTTGAGAATTAGTGCTTTAAGTCCTCTCATTGCCTTGTGCCTTGATGCCGGCCTTATGAGGCTGCAAGCCTTGGCTACAAGAAGGTTTTTCTTCTTCTCTTCCCCATCTGTGTGTCCCAGGTACACACAGGCTGTGGCACGTCGGTGTCTTGCATTGGCAGTGCTGTGGCTGCCCCTTTCCTCCAGCGTCTGGTGCACAGCTCGAGTGAGGGAGAAGCTTAGACCTGCTGCTTCGTGCCTACATCCCTGTGCCTGCTGGAGCGTTTCTGCTCCGAAAGGAGCCCGGATAGCGAGCGCCATTGCCTCGCAGTGGCCTCATGAGCTGGCCTTCCTGACATCCCACGTGAAGAGATGCTTTGTGTTAGAGCTCTGTGGTATTACCTGCCATGTTTTGGGTCATTTTTGGAATACTTTAATTTATTCAGTGCTTAAACAGCACTGAAGTCAGCTTCTAATGTAGCAATCAGGGCAAAGTCCCTCTCAGCTGAGCGGGAAATGCACATATAATAATATGAAGAGTTGTACCTGCTGATACTTGCTGATACTTGGGAGATAGACCTTTACAAAAAAAAAATGGAACAGTGTCTCACTGAATTTAGTGTACTTCCTTGAAAAAGTTTGCATATTTTTTTCTGCCAATAGTTCTTCTGCAAACTCTTTGTTTTATACTTGAAAAAAATCTTTATCCATTTTTTCTGACCTGTAAAAAAAAATAATGTGTATAGGATATATTATGTACCTATATGTAGTGCTGTAATTGAGCCCTTGGCTTTAGTAGTAAAAACCGTATGCAGTAACTATGAATCAGAAAGCTCACAGTTGAAAAAAGCTATACCAAAAAAAAAAATCCTAACTGGGTATTTTTAAAGTGAATGCAATGCTTGCGTTACTCTAATAAAATCTAGCAGGTATGACAAGCAATATAAAGCCACAAATCATTTTTATAAGGAGTTCACATGTGTCCAAGTGATTAAAGACTTCTACGTCAAAGTATAACAAATTAGAACAATTGGAGTCCAAGATGGGATATTGACTCAGGCGTTATCAAAATCTATTTGTCTGAGTTAACCTTTCCTAAAGCAGAAGAAACAATATACTTGAGCTTTCCCACAAGAACATGTTTCCTAAATAATCATTCATCACTTTTCTGATGCCTGTCTTCTGCAGTAGGTGTAATTGGCTTCTGAATGTTATTGAATTGTGGGAGTCTTAAAATTTAAAACATTATAGTGACTTAGCCCGCTGCTGTTCTGGGATGCGTCTGTAAGCCAGTAACCTTTCTGGTCAGCTTCCTGGCATCAGTAGTAAGTGGTTAGTATGGATCAACATCTGGCTGTAGGGAGGTGGAGGGCAAGTACAGCATGGAGTAGGTTCTGGTTCTGTGGGTCCCCTGCGTTAGGAGTTGTTCAGTTTGAACATCTAGTAGTGATTTCTAGATGGCTTTGGAGTATAGCGTGGCAAGCGCTGCCTCTTCCACAGAGCTGGAAGCACTGATTATTCTCACCAGAAAGTGAAAACTGGCTAGGAAAGGCAAAAGAGGGGCAAGAGGAAAGTAAAACTGCAGGAGTCACTGTTTTAATGCATAAAGCATCATTGTTATAATGTGTAAAACAGAGAGGGCAACCATGATGAGAAACGTGTTTGGGGAAAGAGTTATTTCAGGATGCTCCCAAGGCTAATAGTTTAATAACTGGGGCAGACTTTGTGTTTATCAAGTAATGACAGCAACTGGAGGTGTGGTAGTTACGGCTGCACGTTGTTGCACTAGAATTGCCCAGTGAAGAATTCCTTTTTTTAAATAGACAATGTGAGGAGGGGGCACACACAAAAAATGAAAACATGAGGGCTCAGTCGTACTCTGTGGAGATGTTTGAGAAAAATGTAGTGTCCTACCTTCCTTTCCTCCATTCCTTCAGCTGGTCTCAGCTTCCTACCAGTTGCAAGGTCTTCACACCTGAAGGTTTGAAACCAAACCTGGCAGAAGTCCCCAAGGAGGCAAGAGCATTGCTCGAGTGTGGGCAAAGCAGGAGGAGGGGAGTGAGATGGAAGTGTGGGGCAGAGTGGAGCCAGACTGGGACCAGAGTCAGCCCTCCCCGGGTACATTACACAGCTGAGTGAAGGCCGCTCAGGTGCTTTCTGCCTTTTGTAGCGTTACCCGGTTTGCCGCAAAAATGGTTATGTCTGCATCAGTCTGTGTTCTGGACCATCTTAACTTTGCCGCTCTGAGATAGTGTGCTGCCGTCCTCCCTCCGTTGTACACCAGTGATATGCCATGTCACGTGCGTGGGCTGGGACGTGCCACTAGCAGGTCCGAGTGTCTGAAATAGGGTAGGGCTCTGCTACGCCCCACCAGTGACTGCGTAGCAGGAAGCAGAGGGTGCATGGGGCAAGCTCTCAGCAGGGGTGTGAAGGAACATAGGGGTGCCTGAAGGTGCAAATCCTGTTGGGTCAGTGCTGGAAGCTTAGAGGGTAGAGGGAGATGAGTCTGGTGTGGTGTTACCTATTCTGCCTTTTAGGAATAATTTATGGTATGCGCTTGCTCCCAGATCATGTTGTCTTTAAGTGTACTATTTGACATGAATGAAATCTGTTCTGAGGAGCTGCTGTGCTTGACTGATTCCCTGGGCTGATGGGAGCCCTGTGAAGCTCACCAAAAGCACACGCAAAGCACCTGGGATGCAATAAGCCCTGCAACAGGCTGACAGGCTAGAAAGTGGCTCTGTTGAAAAAGTCTGAAGGGTACCTGGTGGGACAGCAGCGGTGGCGTGGCAAAAGCAGCCAACAGCCTATTGGGCTGTATAAGCAAGAGTGTAGCCAGCAGGTCGAGGTTGGTGATTGTTCCCCATCATTCAGCACTCGTGATGCTACAGCTGGAGTATTGCTTCCAGTTTTGGAAACGGCTTTTTTCCAGTAGCACACTAATGCAAGGAAGACATTGACATGTGGGAGCAAGTCCAGTGTACCAAGATGTTCAGGGGGCTGTAGCAAATTGTGTATTCTGAAGGGCAGGGAGAACTGGGTTTATTCAGCATTGAGAGGGCTGAGGGGAGATTTCTCTGCTGTGCATACCTGTCTAATGGGAGGGTATAAAGAAAACCAACAGATTCATCTGAGGTGCCCAGTTGGGAGGACAAGAGGCAACAGGCACAAGTTGGAACAGAAGAATTCTGCTCCAATATAAGAAAAAAAAAAAAATTAACATGAGGGTGGTTGAACAAAGAAAGAGGTTGCTCAGAGAAGATGTGGATTCTCCATCTTTGGAAAAACTAAAAATTTAATTGGACACGGCCCTAAGCAGCCTGATATAACTACACCTGCTTTGAGGAGCATGTTGCACTAGATGACTCTGGGGGTCCTGTCCAGCCTGGAGGATTCTACAAGTCTCACCTGATGTCCTGTGCTAAAGTCCATGGTCCTTTGTTGATGTTTTTATAAGTTTTGTGACCATTGACTCTTATTCGAGTGAACAAGATGGAGCAAGTTTGATTTTCATAGGTCATTGCTACAAGGACAAAGTAAAGATCATTTAGCTACGTAATCTGAGAAACAAAAACTTAGAGATATCTGTGCGTGAGCTTCTAGATGATTTTAGAGTCATTGCTATGTATGTTATTATATATGTTGATATAGATACGATGTGATATGGTATGATATGTATGGTATGTGTTTGTTGCTAATGTCCTGGAACACATATTTACCTACCATGTATGCTTTACAGATGTTAACTAACATGTGGCAATGAATGAATTAACCTAACACAAGAAGAGAGGAGTTAGCTTTCTTCACTTTCAGAACTTAAATTTTAAAATATGCTTAGCCTGCTGAGGTGTATCAGCAGCCTTAACTTCACCATAGTAAGTTTTAGTGGGTAGTAATAAAGTTGTGCAGTCTTTGACTTTTCATTTCATTTTTTCAGTTTTTTATTACGATTTTGGACAGCAGCTGATACCTTATATTTATGTTCAGAAGGAAGAGTCCAGAACAGTATTTTTCTCAGACTGCCAAATTAGAACCGTGGCATGATTTTTCTTTTGTTCCAGCACAGTAAGATTTAGCTTTATTTCACCTATTATTAACCTATGACTATAAAAAAATATTTCCAAATTTTTTAATTGGGAATAATTTTGTCTTTAAACATGCCTGTCGAATATAAAAATCCATTTGTTATTTGGCTGGATGCCATTAATAAGCAGCTGCTTCACGAGATCTTCGTTGTGAAGCTCGGCCAGTTAGTTACCTCTGTGGTTTCACATCTGACCTGCCGTTTCCTTCCACAGCGGCTTGTTTGTTTGCGAATCACCAGGGAACTGCGAGTTGGCCAAGCAGCAGCTCCCACAGCCGTAGGTTGTGACACCTCCCTCGCTCCGGCTGGTGTCCCCACAGGAAGCGAGAAAAAACTGTAACCGTACTGTCTCAAGTTAAAATTTCTGGTAGCGTAGCTCATGTTGTCCAAAGAAGCCATTTGAGGGGACTTGTTGATGCTAGAAACCGATATTCTTACAGAACATGCCCTTTCAAAAAGAGAAGGGGGAGATTGAGTGGTATATGCACCAGAGCCCTGTGTGTCCTCAGTTCATATCAGCTCCACCGAAGGCAGGGCTATGTGGCCGCCCCCAGCTCTGTGGCAGTTTTGAGGAGAAACCAGCAAAGTGCATCCCACCAGTGTTATCAGCAAAAACCCCGAGTGCTTTCCTTTCATGTCGCGGTGTTTCAAAAATGTTGTCTGGCCAGTGGTGTGAACTGTGAGTGAGTATTACGTACCATAAAACCTAGCCGTTTCCTGGATTAGACCAATTAGTGTTTGTTTAGATAATTCAGGGCTTGAATGACTTCCTCTCCGGAAGCCCCAGGACTGAAGTGCTAAGGCGGCACACCTCATCTGAGCTGCCTGTGCCTTTGCTCTGAAAGGCTTGCGGAAGATAATCACAGCTTTACAAATACGGGTGAATTGCAGATCACGTCTTACAAGAGGAAGCGTTGTTCACAGCGATTCTCAGTTATTAACTGATTGGAATTACAGCCTTGATTCCATGCAATGGCTATTCTGTGGTGATACCTGAATTTGAAGCCCGGAATTTGAACTTCACACAGCTCCACAAAGTCTTTAGGGGTTGTGGAGGTGAGGAAGGGATATACTATTTCAGTGTATGTTTTCATTTGTAATTTTTTTAGTATGTTCCATATTTCTGAATAAAATGGTCTATAAAGGTTAGTAGCATTTATCTGATGCACCTCCCTTTATGATAAGGTATCTGATGATGATGATGAAGAGCTGGGTGGGTTCTGTTAGGTCCTTGAAAAGGGCTTTTCAAGTTAAACCACTCAAATATGAAGCAGAGCAATCTTGTCTTTAAAGACTTATTCCAGTTTTAAGGAAATAACTTCAGGAACAAATGAGCTTTGGACATCTGTTTTGCCTTTTTTTTTTTCTTTCCAGTACAATTTCCTTACTAGAAAAGCACACACATGGCTGTGCATATGTTGTTTAATCTCTTAATTGCAATTATGATCAAAAAATGAGGAAGGAAGTCTATGACTAGGAGAGCAAGGCAGAGGGGGAGTTAGGCATATGGGATAGACCGATATTCTTGACTTCTCCTTCAGGGAATAGATGTCATCTGTCATTCCCCCTAGCCTGGAAGAGATTGTATCAAAGGAATATGCTTCATCCATAATGATGAGATCACCTTTTCTGCTCCTCAGGGAACTGAAGATGGTGAAAGAAGAAGTTTGCTTCGTTCAAGAGCCTGGCAAATAAGTTCTAGCAAACAGCGAAAACAAAGGGGTGGGAAAAAGATACCCAAGGGAATCCAGATATGCTCTGTCATCGCTGCATGACACAAGTAGCTATTTGAATTGCTGGGATATGTGGATTTGTCCTTGCTCTAAGAACTGGTTATGTTTGTTCTCTTGCCTTCTTTGGCAGTTTCAGGTGGCTGTTTCCCCTCACGTAAGACGCAGAAATGTGCAGAACAATAAAAAAAGGTTACTTGGCCAAGCTTCAGGTTACACACCTTGCAGTTGACTACTCAGCTGTTCAAATAAAGTTAGTTTCATTTCTCCCAATGTATAGTCTGGTCAGTTCAGTCTCAATAGATTTGATATGGTTTGAAGTATTATCTTTAGTGGGCGAAACCCAAATTTTTTATTATTATTTTGCAGGTGGCTTCAGGTGAATGCAATGAAGACACTGAGGTTTACAACATTACCCTTAGTACTGGGGATGAGCTCACTTTAATGGGGCAAGCAGAAATCCTTTATGCAAAATCTTCTAAGGAGAAGTCACGACTGAACACCATCTTCAAAAAAATTGGGAAACTTAATTCAATTAGTAAGCTAGGCAGAGGAAAAATGCCCTGCCTCATCTGCATGAACCACAGGACCAACGAAAGCATCAGTCTCCCTTTCCAGTGTAAGGGCAAGTTTAGCACCCGCAGCCCGTTGGAGGTGCAGATGCAAGAAGGTGAGCACACAATTCGCAATATAGTTGAAAAAACCAGACTGCCCGTTAACGTAACTGTGCCGAGTCCTACACCAAGAAACCCTTATGACCTGCATTTTATCCGTGAAGGGCACAGGTACAAGTTTGTCAACATTCAAACCAAGACTGTGGTGGTTTGTTGTGTGCTTCGTGGCAACAAAATTATTCCCATGCATTTTCCCTTGCACTTGACGCTTCCGAAATTTATTCTACCTGACAGTCTGGTGAAGGGGGAGCTATGGCACGAATCCCTCATCCAGCACTGGTTTAATATATGCCAGGAACAGTTTGACATAGATGAGTATTCCCGTGCCGTGCGAGATGTGAAAGCTGACTGGAACGAAGACTGCAAGAGCCCGAAGAAGAGCCGATGCACGGGGCACAGCCACGTGCCGAACTCCCTCAGCTACGCACGGGACGAACTTACTCAGTCCTTCCACCGGCTTTCGGTGTGCGTCTATGGAAACAACTTGCATGGGAATAGTGAAGTGAACCTCCACGGCTGCAGGGACTTGTGTAACGAGTGGGCCCTGTTCTCTCATGATGCTCTTCAGTACCAGGAGTCTGGTGACAGCAGCAGCGATTACCTTTTTCCTGAAGTTAGTGAAGAATCGATGTTTCTGCCTACAAAACCAGAACTTCCTTACGAAGAGCTGTGGTTGGACCAAGGGTCTGGAAAGGCTGGTGAGCAGCCTCTCACTCGCTCGCTAAGTGAGAAGAACAAATGTGACAACTACAGAGGGTCTTTCCGATCAAAGTGTGGTACCGCATCTCTTCCTGTGCCTGCGACTGTTGGAGCAACCACAAAGTCTTCAGATGTTTCCCTACCTCCACCTCCAGTGCCTCCCAAATCAGAAGCAGTAAGTGAGGGTTATTCATGTTGGTTTGTTTCTTTTTTTTGCTGCTGCAGAGTTTGCCTGGGGACTTTTTTGGGAAGA
>VYZM01007057.1:129377-168107 GCA_013398915.1 Dromas ardeola
GGTGGGGGAGGAAGGCTGCCCCTGTGGCGGGGTGAGGGCAGCCCTCCTGACAGGGGGCTGCAAGCACCCCAGGTCATGCTGGAGGCGTGGGTGTCTCATCTCACGCCTGTGACGTGGGAGTCGGGACGCTGGGAGAGTTGTGGAGCACCTGCACAGCATCAGTGTGGACCCTCACACTTGGGGAACCCTCGTGGCATAGCGACTCCCTTCTAGGGGCGGCAGGGTGGCCTTTGGGATACCTACATATGTTGCCTTTTAAGGTCACTTTGGAAAGTGGTCAATTCTGTTATGTGTGTCTTACATTACTGAGGTGATGTGCGAGTGCTGTCAGCAATTTCAGTATTAATTTATAGCGGTGCAGGAGAACTAATTTCTGCTAAAGATATTAGCTTGCATTTAGAGGCGGGCAGGGGGTGTAACCCCATAAGAAAAAAAACAAAGTAAAAAACCCTGCATCTCTGTAGATGATAATCATTTAGACTCGGTTTTGTGGCTTCCTGGAACAGCTTTGGAATGAGTATCAGTGATCTACCGAATTCATCAGTGGGCTGGGGCCAAGGCGATGTTTGCATGGTTTCCATGTAGGGTATTTATAGAATAAGTAGATCTCAGGAGCTGCTGATGAACATGCGGTTTAGTCATCACTCCCTCTAGAATGATATTCCATAGCGTTTCTGCATAAAGGTTGGCTGGCAATTGTATTTTTGCATGCACTAAATTTAAAATGTGTGTACGGGAGCTGGTTGTAGGAGAGAGACAAGGACATTCGGGTGTTTCAGAAGCTGTTCTGGTTTTCTCCTCAGTGGAAGGATGAAGCATTCAAGTATATAATGCTTATTTTCTAAATAACCTTTCAGAAAATCAAAGTAGCATGAAAGCAGAGGGCAAGGTGGTGGTGGTGGGGTTTGACCTCTGAATTAAGTCCTGTAAATTTAAAATTGCTTCAGTCCCCAAATGCTAATTTGCATAAAATCAGAGGCTTTTTTCCTGATTGATTTAAAGCACATCCCCGGTGGAGTGTGCCAGCAGTGCAGGCTCCCGTGGGCAAGGAGCGTTGAACCGCCTTGCTTTATGCCCACGGTCATGCCGATGACGGGGTGGGTTTTATCCTGGTGGCCTCAGAAGTGGTCATTGCGATGGGCACCTGCGATGCCCAGATTTGTGAGTGACACCCCAGGGCGCAGGGGGTGGTGGCAGGGCTTGGGCTGGCAGCCAGGAAAAGGAGCAGAGGTCTATAAAATCCACTTCACGCCGTCGGAAAGGGGTCACCATCCCCGGGTCACGGGAAGGAGTGCTGGAGCATGGGAAGGCTCTGACACGCAGTGCAAATGCACTTTGTCGGTATCTGGCAGCCGCTTGGCATCTAATGCTTCTGGGCGAAAGAGTATTTCCTTGTAACAGCAGCAGCCATCACAGTCATCGTGTCGCACCACGGCTGTTCCCCTCACCTCCCGCGTGGATTTTGTTGCTCTTCGCTTGGACCTAGGAGAGGGGAGCTCTCCTCTGAAGCGTCCCCTTGCTCTTGTCAGTTTAATCTGCAAGATCTCTCCTTTCTATTCCCCTGCCGGGTTTCCTGAGGGCTGTGCCTGGCAGCTGTAATCGCGGTCTTGTGACAAGGGACCAACTGGAACTGCAAACCGGTATTATTTATGGCCTCGTTGTGATCTGCAATCTAGGTCAGCAAGGGAGCTTGGCATAGTTTGGTATGCCAGCACCTTTGAATGCCGGCAATCTTCCCTGGAAAGAATTCCTTTTAACCCCTTGACCGTCTGCTGTGCTCCAGGAGCTCCCCTGAATGGTCTCTCTAACCCCATGAGTATATATTCAATAGCATGCGGTATTAACTTTGCCTAGTCTGACTTGGGGGGAAAAAGAAAATATAAAAATGAAGTCCTTAGGGATCCTCGGGGCACGGCACTAAAATGGTTGAAGAGTTTTATGCCTGAATTCAATAACAAACATGAATAAAATTGATTCTTTTTTTTTTTTTTTCTTGAAAGAGCAAATAAGAACCCTTAGAGCAAGATTTATTTCAGTGTTTTATGCTGTCGGGCATTTCCTGTAATTTTGACTTGTTTTGAATTAGGGAAAAAATGTACTATAATGTCCTAGTCCCCAGTTTTCCATTTCACAAAAGTACTAAATGGGTTGTTGCATTTTGAAAACACTGAAGTGGATTGCAAAAGGTTCCACATTTATTTTGTTTTTAAATAAATTAAATCACTTTAATTGCTAATTATGTGTTGCAGAACTGCTAAGATAACTTTTAGTTCTGCAGTGTTGCTGAATTTAAAAATAAACTATAACTTTCAAACACAAAGAGAATTTCCCTTTTCTGCTGGATCTAAGACTGTTTTAGACAAGGAGAACATAGAGGTTTCCTCCTGCCCAGGGGGAGGTGGTGAGTTCTTAAAAATCCTGACTGGCAGCCTAATTCTCAGTAGCCTTGCTCACCTCTAGGCCTACTAAAAAAAGTTGCTCTCCCAAATATCATAGGATCATAGAATGGTTGGGGTTGGAAGGGACCGTAAAGACCATCTAGTTCCATCCCCCCTGCCATGGGCAGGGACCCCTCCCACTAGACCAGGCTGCTCAAAGCCTCATCCTTGAACACTTCCAGGGATGGGGCATCCACAACTTCCCTGGACAACCTGTTCCAGTGTCTCACCACCCTCACAGTAAAGAATTTCTTCCTAATATCTAATCTAAATTTACGCTCTTGCAGTTGAAAACTGTTACCCCTTGTCCTATCACTACATTCCCTGATAAAGAGTCCCTCCGTGTATGTACTGATGAGATGAAGGTTTTAATTCCATCAGTTTTTCTATGGGGATGGATCCTGATATTTTGCTCCTACCTAGGCAGACCAAACTAAATTTCAGATAAGCAGTGCTACAGTTGTGTGTTTTAAGCCGCAAAGTTGCCTGGCTGCAAAAAAGTAGACCCATTGGCCGGGTGCATTACTTGAACAGGCTCTTCTGCCCACACCTTTCAACTTATACATTACATAGTTAACCTTATCCTAGGCTGCTTTGGCAGCTACAGGAGGACTGAATCTCCAGGTCTGAATCCCAGCATCTGGTAAATACAGGATACATGTACTGTCCCTGGGGGAGGAAGGCTGGAAATTACCCTAGAGCTGGACGGCTGAGTATCACTCGTGAAGTCAGTCAGGAAACATCAAAGTCTGTTGATATCTTTTCATTACATAAGCTTGATTCATTACATCTAAATAAACAACGCTAATGAAGTTTAAGCCTAATGAATTGATCCTTACAAAAAGTAAAATATCTGGAACAGTCTGTCTGATTTCGTATGTTACTGGAAGGTTCTTTTACGTTGTTTCATTGCTGCTCCTTTTTAAATGAGTGGATATCAAACTACTGAAAGGCACCCTAAAAAAGATTACCAGTAGCTCTACTGGTAGCAAGGCGTTCTTTTGGGCTTCTTTATGACAGCCACATACTGTTGCAAATGTATATACTTAGGATAGTTTTTCTCTTCTCCTCCCTTTTTAATTATTTCCTTTCACAGAATAAGGCAGAACCAGATGTGTTTCATCTGGTTGAGAATGCTGTTGCCCACATTTTCTCTCTGCTTACTTACATGTTCTTCTTTTTGTACAGGTAAAAGAGGAATGCAGGCTCCTGAATGCTCCCCCTGTCCCACCACGGAGCTCAAAGCCATCCTCCACCAGTCCTTCCATCCCTCCTCGTACAGTCAAACCGGCACGACAGCAGACCCGCTCTCCTAGCCCTACTCTGTCCTACTACTCTTCGGGACTGCACAACATGTATGTGTTTGAGCTGTCGGAGCCCTGTGCTAGCACTTTTTGAGAAAGTTAAATTTAGCTGTATTCTTTTTGAAGGCGCTTCTTTATAGAGGCATGGTACTGTGTCAGAGTTGCTGACTTTTTGTGAAATGGGCTAATCTGTCAAGTTATTTTTAAAGAATCAAGGGGAAGCAAAGCTCCAGCAGAAACTATGTTTTACTAGATAGGACGTAGCATTTTGTATTAAATACCTGCACATATTGCTATAGGTAATCTCACTGTAAAGTGGCACGGACTGTCTAAATAGAAAATCCTGCACAGTTCTGTATAATTCTTGAGAGGCTTGAATCTTCAAACCAGAACATCTCAAAGCTAGCTTTTGAGTGGGATTTCAGTGCTACATGCATGCAGTGCAGCCAGCTCTGATAAGTGGGGGCACAAAAGGGTTGTAGTAATCCAGAAATGTGTTGTGCCAACTGTATGGGAACCAACAGGGTGGGTGTGGTGGAGAACAGAGAGGCCAGCAGACACCACTGAGTGCAAAGTGAGGTGTAGCGGAAGGGGGCCAGACAGCTTCCAGATCAAACCCGCTTCAGCACAAACCTAGCCCACAAATCCACTCAGGCTAGTCAAAAGTAGATTTTGGATTATGTGGCTGCAAACCTTTTCCTAGTAATGCAGTGTTCTTCCTTTGGCTTTAGAAAGTGTATATAGCTTTTGAAGTCTCACCTTCTTTTTGACTTTATTGTCTTGTTGCCATTATTTTTGGTATCTATTCAATGACAAGATACTACCTGTCTGGATATTACAAATTGATCTGAAATGCCACTGAAATCATTTCAGCCTAGATGCAATTGGTATAACAACTTATGCTGGAATTGCCTTTCTAAGCCATGCTGCACATTTGCAGCTTAGTGTTGTGTATCTGGCAATGATCACTCTAGATCAAGGCTGCTCGTTTGTTTTTATGAAAGCCTGTTGGGTAGTTCTGTCAAGGTCTACTCCACAGGAGGCACCAGACCTCCCAGCATTTGAGGCCCACCAAATGCTGCTTTCTCTCTTTGTAGCTAAGAATACATCTGCCTCCCAAGAAACCAGGAAAACAATGAGAAGTGAAGTTTCTCAGGAATACAGGTGGTATTATTTGCCTCAAACTTCACAATATTTGCATGAAATTCATCTCCAGCTTGAGTCCAGACCAGATATCTCTATCTTGGTAGAATTGACCTAGTGCTGCAGAGGATGCGGCTAAAAAATTGGCAATGTGTGGAGTAACCAGATTGCTGGTGAAGTTGCTTTTCATGTCTTCTCATTTTTATCAATGATCTTATTTTCTGGATCGTAAAGGGTTGCAGCCAATATTTTAAACCCAAACAAAACCAATGTGATTTGTCCTTATCTGCCTATAAAAGTGTCTGATGTCTGACTTCAGCTGTATTTGAGGTTTCATAGAATCATAGAATCATAGGGTTGGAAGGGACCTCTGGAGATCATCTAGTCCACCCCCCCTGCCAGAGCAGGGCCACCTAGAGCAGGTTACACAGGAACGCGGCCAGGCGGGTTTTGAATGTCTCCAGAGATGGAGACTCCACCACCTCTCTGGGCAGCTTGTTCCAGTGCTCTGCCCCCCTCAAAGTAAAGAAGTTCCTCCTCATGTTTTGGTGGAACTTCCTATGCTCAAGTTTGTGCCCATTACCTCTTGTCCTATTGCCGGGCACCATTGAAAAGAGCCTGGCCCCCTCCTCCTGGCACCCACTCTTTAAGTATTTGTACACATTAATTAGGTCACCCCTCAGCCGTCTCTTTTCCAGACTAAACAGACCCAATTCCCTCAGCCTTTCTTCGTAGGAGAGGTGTTCCAGTCCCCTAATCATCTTGGTAGCCCTATGCTGCACCCTCTCCAGCAGTTCCCTGTCCTTCTTGAGCTGGGGAGCCCAGCACTGGACACAGTACTCCAGGTGTGGCCTCACCAAGGCAGAGTAGAGGGGGAGGATGACCTCCCTCGACCTGCTGGCCACACTCTGCATCCTTTTCTCTTGCATCCTTTGGCACTGAGTCCCAGTGAGTTAATTTTGGTGGAGGATGAATAAGGAAGCACTTTGAAAATGTTACTTTATCAGTTTCCAGTAATTCCATTAATCTTTTAAATCGTTAAATGTTCCCATCCCTAATATTGAATTAGAGAACAGAAATATGATCAACCCCTTTAATTCCTCTGTATTGTTTATGACACCTCACTGACTGTCTTCTCTGAGTTGAGCAGCCCAATGGCTAGATTAGTGAAAAATACTTTGCACTGTGTATGTTACAGCAGTTGGCCTTTAAACAGCCAGAAATGACCACCTGACAGTGTATTCTTGTTGAGGAGGAAAAAAAAAAATCATAGAATGGTTTATGTTGGAAGGGACCTTAAAGACCATCTAGTTCCAACCACCGTGCTGTGGCCAGTGACACCTTCCACTAGACCAGGTTGCTCAAAGCCCCATCCAACCTGGCCCTGAACACTTCCAGGGATGGGGCATCCACAACTTCCCTGGGCAACCTGTTACAGGGCCTCACCACCCTCATAGTGAAAAATTTCTTCCTTATATCTAATCTAAATCTACCCTTTTCCAGTTTGAAGCCATTAGCCCTCATCCTATCACTACATGCCCTTGTAAAAAGTCCCTCTCCAGCTTTCCTGTAGGCCTTCTTCAGGTACTGGAAGGCCGCTATAAGGTCTCCCCAGAGCCTTCTCTTCTCCAGGCTGAACAACCCCAACTCTCTCAGCCTTGTAAACTGCTATTGTAAACATCCACCTGCTTTAACTTGCAGACTTGTATTGGTGACATAAACAGGAAAAAAGAACAGTTTGGAGGGCATGGACTAGAAAGCAAGGGATGGTTAGACAGAGAGGGGAAACTGCATCTCTTCGGGCTGTTTTATAACTTATAAAATTGGTTTTATAACTCATTTTCAGTCAGATAGATTAGAGCTGCTTTTATGCATCTGCTCTTTGTGTTTGAGGTGGGCAAGTCCAGGTTGGCTGCCTCTCTGACTCACTGTAAGCGCACATGGAACTAGTTTTTGTGTCAATCCATTCAAAACTGTGCTGGTTTTTTGATAGCTGCTGCCCTTCTCAAGCGGTTCTCACTGAGCTGTCACAGAATGACTACCTAGTTTCTTTCTTGAGTAGTTAGTTTCCAGAAGAGAAAGGTGAGTAATTAAAACAATTATTTCAACTGTTGGTTTCCCTCTGTTTTTGTTAGGTGAGGATTTTGTAAATCTGCTAATTGTTTTTCCAGTGTTCTGGCTTAATTGGCCAGAATTCCAGATTCTGTAATTCCCAATCCTTCAGACTTTCTAAAAGAAAGTGGCATAAAAGCAGCAAACATTTGCTTTTGATAACAGATTACATGCTTTTGTTGGTGTCTCTGCCTCTCAGGAACACCTGGATATAAACCACCAGTTCCCTCAGACAGGCTGAGCTTAGTTTACCACCTGGAGGTAGGTCAGGGTAACTTTCTTTATGTGCCTCTGAAAAGCAAGTGTTTCTCGTCATAGCTTTTTAAGGATGTGGATGAAAAAACAAGTTACTGTGGGGTAAGCTTAAAACCTGATACTTCAACACACGCAGCTAGGTCTGCTTACACTTCCAGGTAAAGCTCTTCCTTTGGCAGTAAGCATTAACTTATTCTGTGTTATTATACTGTGCACTGGTGCAGTTTTTGCATCGGTGACCGGTGGGGAAGGATTGCATGCACGTGCCAAGTGCCGTAACAAATGAAAACGTTGGCTCCAAAAGGGCTTTAGGTCATCTCTTACGTCAGTCAAACTTGGGTCTGGTGCAATGGTGACTTGCTCCTGTTACGAGCTTTTACATGCCATGACACATCTGTGGTATATAAATATAAAATACAGGATTAGAACATCTTCTAGTGTATGTGAGGCTGTTCCTTTTCCATGGTGGCATCCCTCAGGAATTTGACAGTGGAAAAGCTGAGTATTCAGGAGATGACACAGAACTGAATTGAGACATCTACTTTTTTACAAGCTTGAAAAACCAAGACGTGAGGCCTTTGGGTATATCAGCATCTTGTCAGGCTCGTAGAAGGAGTAAAAGAACTGTCAATGCATTATTCAGACGTGTTGTTAATTCAAATCTGAAAAGTTCTGCCAGAGGAAAGAAGATTCTTTCCTTGTGACAGCCACCCTCTGACTCTGTCAGATGATTTATTAATTTATTCAAATGCCACATTTTTTTGTACTAACAACATCCTTTCTGCTTTGTTCCTTAAGCAATGTCACAGAGAGCAACAACACCAACCCAACTGAGAGCACACCTGTTTCCTGCTACCCTTGTAACATGATGAAAACTGAATCCAAAGAGCCCGAGAGCACGATGCCTTTGGGAAGCCCCTCAACTGAAGGTCTGCCTTCGAGGTTATCTTGGCCAAACCATTTTTCGGGAACTGCTGAAGGCCAGAATAGAAGTGATTTCCTGCTCGATCCAAGCAGGAGCTACAGTTACCCCAGACAGAAGACTCCAGGTACGCCAAAGAGAAACTGTCCAGCACCTTTGACTTTTGACTTTGATGGGTGTGAGCTCCCGGCGGGGTACTCCCCACTGACCCCAGCAGAGTTCACGAACACCATCTCTAACTGTCCAAAGTCGGCAAGTTACTCTCTAGACTGCACTGATGAGAAAACTCTGGGAGTCAGCAACACAAAGCAGAGCCATTCGTGTCCTGCCTTACCTCCTCGGGCACCGAAGTCAAGTGAAGAGAAAACGGTCACAGACATGTGTCCCCTGCCACTGAAAATAGATGGTGCCGAGGAGGAGTCGAAAACTGGTTCTCCAGACCTCTTGGAAGATCAGTATCTCGTTAAAAAGGGCATGCAGGATACGTTTTCTGTGTCTTACCCCTTCTCGTCTCCCCTCCACCTCCAGTTAGCACCAAGATCTTGTGGGGATGGCTCTCCCTGGCAGCCACCTACGGACCTTTCTGGACTCTCGATAGAGGAAGTGTCTAAATCGCTGAGGTTTATTGGTCTGTCAGAAGACGTCATATCGTTTTTTGTTACAGAGAAGATTGATGGCAATTTACTGGTTCAGCTTACGGAAGAAATCCTGTCAGAAGACTTTAAGCTAAGCAAATTGCAGGTTAAGAAAATACTACAGTTCATTAATGGCTGGCGGCCCAAGATGTGATGCCGACTAGTTATTAGAGAAACTGTACGAGATGTGCTTGATGCACTTCAGCTAATACATCACTTCCTGTTTTTTGCACTAAAAGCCCTTCCTGTAAATAGTAGTAGAAAAATTCTTACTATGCAGATAAACATTTTTGCGTGGTGGATAGATTTTGGGGTTTTTTTTTTGGTATGTCCATAATAAAAGTAGAGAGTCTGCAGAGGTGTGCCTTGTGCATCCCTGAACATTCAACAGCTGCTAAAAACTGGACACTAAGGGAACTTTTACTCCGTAGTCTGTTAAGACTTAGTCGTATTTATTACTGAACAATTTGATGCTGAAAGACACACACCAATCCAGTTTACAGTTTTGTGTTAACTGCAAAAAAAAATTTATTTCTTACAGGATTATTTCTGTTCAAATAATATTTGGCAACATGCTGTGACTTTCTTCTGTTTCTGTTAACAAGAAGCACGTTCAGATATACAAAAACATCATTTTGACACTACGTCTGAAAATGTTAAGAGTTGCTGTGAAGTGCCACTAATATACTACTCTTGCAGCATATTTTTACTAACAGTATCTTCCTGACTACCTGTAATGTGGATACACTCTCCATGTGACTTTGGGCAAAAAGAGTTAAATGTTTTCAAAACAAGAGTCTTGCTCAGCTCATTGCCCAGAGGGCAGGGAGAAGGGGGATTTTCCTACTGAGCCACACTGCCCTGGCCAATTAAAAGTTTATGACCTGTAGATTTCAAAAGTTGCTTTTGTAGTCGGATGGCTGGAGCAAGTAGCATGACTTCTGGTCGTGCAGCTTTCTCATGGGAAAAGCAGTTCAGTGCACAGACTCTTCTCTCGGCAGATCCTGCTAGCGCAGCCGTTGCAACGGCCTTGCTCTGGCGAAAGGCAACCCCTCCTGTTTCCTCTGCTGCCGTTACCATCATCTGAAAATGCGCTTGATGTGCTATCCTATTCCTGCGGTCGGATCTGTGTGGGAAGGTGATAGCACTCCTGTAGGATGCCTTTGAGATAAAGCATTAGCAAGGTGGGAACAGAAACAGCGCATTGCGTGCTGGTAAGAAGGGGCCAAGTGAGGGTTTGGGCCATGCCTTGGGAAGTGCTTGTGATGTTTAAGTTCACCTGTCCTGTTTGCAGTGGAAGCAGGGAGGAAGCAGTCAAAGTGGGAGGAACCCTAGCATCGTAAGATGTGCTAATTCAGTTGCCCAGCTGCAAAAACTCACTGCAATAGGTGTGACATGGAGGCAGCAGTCAAAAGGGAGCACAGAAATGGGAAGGGGACATTAGGCTGCCCCTGGAGACCTTTCAAATTTAACTGCTCAGAAGGCTAGAAATAGGATTAGCTTTTGTTAGTCCGTTGCTGATTTCCTGTGCTTGGTAGAGCGCTCTGAAATGTGTCTAAATAACCCCAGGATCCTCTGCTTTTGTAGTACTGATTGCAGGGATTCGGGAAACAGTCTGTGGTGTCCACCCTCAGCAACCCTGAGTGCCCAGGATCCTCGGGTGGTCAGAGCCAGGGATGCTGGAGCAGCTTCACCTTCACCTGCTGCTGAGCAGAGCCCTGGCCAGGGTGACACCATCATCTGCTTTTCCTACCTTTTCGAAGTACAAAAAAATCTCACTTTTTCCATTGTAGGGCATGTAGTGGGAGCATCAAGAGGGAATACAGAGGAGGGACAAAATGAGAGGCTGTTGTTGCCTGTTTTCTCAACCATATTGACTCATTAAAAAGAATTTCCTGCAAATGGAGTTTTCCGTTGCCCGGGCAAATTTCATGTCATGTCTCCATGCCGAAGTCAAGATGCATCATTTTACTTGCAATAATTCAAACCACCGGTTCCCAACCAGAGAGCAAAGCCCAATTGATGTGGGTACTAGAAAGCAGTGAGCCAAAAAATATCCCAGTAGAAAAACCCCAAGAGTTCATAATCTTACTCTTTTTCTTAATGTATTGACTTTTAGCAACAGATCAATAGCTTTCTCCGGATGCATTTTAATTAGTGTCCTAAAATATTTTAGCTGCAAGTAAGACGAAATCAAATCCAAGTACTGTTCAGATGTGTATGCTTGTTGGTAGACATGTGCAAGTTGAAGTCAACTGCATTCTAACCCTCGCTATATCAAATGAGCATTCAGATTGGAAAGGGCCAAATTTTAAATGTCAGGTACTTCTGTTTGTTTTACTTGGCTTGTTAATTCCAGGTAAAGTAAGTGAAAAATTCCAGGTAAAATAAGTAAAATACCTCTGTCTCAAAAAAAAAGGCAGTCTTGTAATAATAACATTGAATATTTTGAATGCCCCCGGGATATTAACATCCCCAAGAAAATAATGTTGTTTGACTGCGGATGGATTTCTGTTCTGTTATCTCTGTTTACCTGCTTGGAATGGTTTTTCTGGCAAGCACCCTGGTGGAATTTGCAAATTTGCATTTATGAGCGTGCTGCATTAAGATCACGCATGCGTAGACCAAAATAAAACTGGCCTGTTGAAAGGCCCAGAAATGTGCAATGATTTCAGAAGCAGGTCCTGCGTGCAAAAGTACAGCTAAAACCTCTAATTGCAAACTTGCCGTTGATGTCCTTCCAGTTGTCTTGCTCTGGCTTGGCACTGCTTACTCATTTTTATGCATAATATGTTAGCATTTCACCTTTTCTTTTGCCCTTAGCAGCTCATTATCTTAATTTTCCAAGCCATTTTTAGCAATTTAGGTGTTCCTAACCTTTGTGTTGTGTGAATTATATGACTGCGGCAATGAGCCACCTGCTGTGATGTCCAGGCTGGACTGAAGCGTTTGCTCTGGTGAAATCGGGAGAGGGATGACCAAACCGGGCAGATGGAGTATGGTGGCTCAGCCTCTCCACTGCTGTGTGGGTAGCCAGGCTATGGCAGCACTGATGCCCATGGGATCTAATTTATTTGCTTTGCTCTTGAGCTTCCTTGCCGTGGTGTTTAGGGAGTCAGGACCATCCTCGACGCTGTAGAAGACAGTCTGAACAAGGCAGACCAATGTGAATATGTCGATCTCATGGAAAGTTCCTGGCAATAATGGATGTTGGCACTTTTGAAATGGAGCAGGAGCAGAGGAGTGCTTCAGGCCGTAGCAGAGAACCACGCAGTCCCTTTAGAAGGGTGGGGTGTAAAACCTGGAGACTTTAATCCGTTAAAGTTTACAAAATGCTGCACTGCTTATTGTACTTTGAGATGGAAGGTAAGTTTAATGTTCCCACTGTGATTAGGAAGTATCTGAAAGCTCTGGGGAATATCCCTGTGATACGAACTTTTTACCAGTTGATCTGAATAGGAGGAGACAGCACTCAGGGTTTGATAGGACTTGCAAACTGTCCTAGCAAACTGAGCAGCACCGGGCACTCTCTCCGGAGAGTCCCTTCCTGATGAACAGTTGACATGGGGTCTTGCCTGATTGGGTGCAACCCAACCAGCCTGTGCAATGGGTGATCCCAGGCAGCTCCCAAGCACGGCTCGGAGGTTAGCAATGAGGAAGGCAGCCTGGTTTTGAAGAGTAGTGGAGTTCAACTGTGTTCATGCGAGCTGTGTTGGTTGTCCTTGGGGCCTGAGAGCAGGCTCTGGCCCATTTTATCTGCTAACAGAGATGTAGCCATTGAGTTCAGACAACACGTGTCATGCCAGAGTGGACCTAGAGTTTTCTACTTTTTCACGGCGCTCTGCTAAAATAGGCCAACCTTAACCTTGGACTTCTTTCCTCAGATTAAATAAATATAAGGCCTCTGGTGCTTATTTAGTGATCGATATCTGAAGTTGTGTCTCGTCCTTGGGGTTTTTGTTTGTCTGGGGGTTTTGGTAGCAAAAAAAATCCGGTGTGTCATTCTTTATGGAGCTGTCTCTTTGTCCTGCACCATGAAACATGTCCTTTCTATGCAACAGTCGCGTGGCAGCGCAAGGACTGATGCTGCCTTCAGCGGCGAAAGCTGGATTCTGACATGGGGGCTTTTCTGGAGGTGGACAAGGAATTGGGATGGGGAGGAAACTTGAGGGGAAATGCTGGTTTCCTTTAAATGCTTGTTGTGCCTAGGATTAAGAGTCTTTGTGTTGCTGCCTGGCTGGCTAACCAAAGCTGTACTGAAATCAACTCAAAGTGCATATTTGCGTTCTTATTCTTGCCGTATTGTAAAAACTGCCTACGGCTAGAAATTTAGAGACAGAAAACATTTGGTCCATCCAAAATTGGAAGGAAAATGTATTTTGAAGTGTTCTTTGCAGCAGCTAGAAGAAAGGGTTGAAGTAACTGTGTATTACACAGAGTTTTTTCCAATACAACAATTTTACTTGCCACTTTAATTGACTTTATTCCACAACAACAGCTTCAAGATAAACAACGTGAATAGCAATGTTTGTCACAAAAAAACACCATGTTTCAAATCTGTCTGTAAATACCTGAAGTGTTTTCCCCTATGTTTTCTTCTTGCATCAACTCCTTGATTGTCCCCCCGCTACACAAAGTGTGCTGGCACCGGTTTCTTGCGTGCTGCCCGGGGGCAGGGGGCGGGGGGGGTGCCTGCCTGCCGGCCAGGCGGGGGGTACGCCATGCTACTTAAAAGCTAAACACCAGCCCTATGTGAAAGGACAAGGGCTTCGCCCAGCTCTCCTGGCTTCTCTTTTTGACGCTCTGGAATTGCAGCTTTCCCATGTAGGAGCTAGAAGGTACGAATGAAATCCTAATGGAAGTGAGGGATCGTCCGTTTTCTTCATGGTATTAAGGGCGGCACGGCAGTAGGGAAACACAGGCCCCTTGTTGAGACCTAGCAATAAATGACTCTTCATTTGTTACGTCTTAAACTCCTAATAGTCCAGGAGTTGTTCAGACTTTACCATTTCTGTGTGTAATAACCAAATTTTCAGTGTGAAAATCTGCAGTGATTCTCTTGACTTGGACAATCTTCTGAATTATATTCAAAATATCTGTTAGTTCTTAGCTCTTTAGGTTCACTTTGGGTGGGTCAAAAAAGTAACACTTGGGGAAAAAAAAAAGCCCCAAAACTTTGGCTTTGTACATTTCCGTTATAGAACGAAGCATGGGTTTTGTGGAATTCTGTGCTGTTTTGGGCTTTTGTGTAAAAGGCTGAAGGCAGATTATTATTTAAACCAGGTGCAAATAAATATCCCTGTAATGTATATGAACAAATTTAAACCGTGTATTGTAAGTATATAAACTGTATATTAAAGACACTATTTTCATGATACTTCAAACGTGTACAGAATTTGTCGTACTAAATCGTTTGGGTTGCATGTATTATATAAAATGGTTTTTGTTCAGTAATTTCCCTCACTTATCCTCTTGCTCATCTCAGTATAATTTGGAAATAAGCACTTCTCAAATGGTGAATTCACAAAGTAAGATTGGGATAATTGAGAGGAGCAATCAGACTTTTGCATTTAACCTCTCAAGACACATTACTTTTCCCTGTCTTGTAATTTCACTTGATCCCCTTCAGCAAGAGCATCGAGCTGTGTGTTCCCCACAGAATTTGCTGCCAGACAGCTTTCCTGTCTCCAGCAGACATTCACCTAAAACGCTATTTTCCCAGGCCCTCGGCCGATTATCTTTGTTTTAGAGAAATGTAGTCAATTATAATTTGGATATGCTTTCAAGCGCAAAGACCACGCACAAGTATTTCTGCTTTGCAAAATGTTGCTGAAGCATTTATTGGGTGGGGAGAAAATAAGAGACAAAACAACGTCGTGCTTAGATTGTCTGCTCACATTCCCTCCAATATTGGCAACAGGGGAAAATGTCAGCTCTAACAACCACCCACACATCTTGCAGGTAAGGTGCCGTTGTGCTGAATTCCCCTTGGGCTGAAGCTTCCTTCGCTCATACTAGGCCAAAAGAAAGTTGTGGAGGGTTTTATGGAGGGACTCGTATGTTTATGAGAAATAAAGCAGGGCAGAATCTGCAGCAATGGTTGCCGTTGGATTTGAGACAGATGGGGTTTACTTGCCTCCAAGCCTCACATCTGGGAGAGGGGAGAAGCGTGTCTGGAGGCAGGATGTGCATCGTGTGGGTTGGGGAACAGAGAGAAGCGGAGTTGCTTTCACAAGTTAAGAAAAATCTCTTTCACCATGAGCAGGGCTGTCTAGGACACATCTCTGCTCTCCAAAGAGGGGAAAGGAATATAATTAATTTTCTGAATGCTCCAATTAGTTGGCTCCAGGCTGGGCAAAAGGGTCTACACGAAAGCATTCAATGCAGGAAGGGGAAGGGAAGGGCTGTAGCCCAAGTCAAAATGTGGCTATCCCCCAATCAGGAAAGGGCTCTTATAAGACAGGCGTTTTCTGTTTACGTGTGTTATAGTAGTCATCGAGCCTGACATAAATCTCCTGTCTGACTCTAGTCACCATGACTACCTGTAAATGTGAATAAGGAATACAGGCAGGGGAGGGACCTGAAAACACAGCTCTCTGGGAAGTGCAAGTTTAACACTTGTGGATGTGCTGCTCCTCTTGGTATGATATATTTGCTAATTAGACCTCCCCTAGATCTGTTAGTCATGTACGTACCCTGTTCTCGCTCTCGCTGGGGCTCCTGTCCTTGAATCAAGTTGCTATGGGATTCAGGATATTGAGAGAGCCTGACGTCCTGTCTCATGACGCCAGTGACTAATCACTGAAGTCCTTACTTGCAGTAGACTGTGCTAGCTCACGCCATCACTATCCCAGGGCACTCTACACCACGCTCTGTTGCCCAGGTATAAACATGCTTTATGTCATCAGATGCATGTGTCCTATGGAACCACTTTCTCCTGTGCACAGGGTGACCAAAAGCTGCAAACCTGGGCAAAGTTCTCCTGTTCTCCCTTTGTTCCGCGTCACAAGCAGATTATGAGGTTTGCCATTGCAAAATGAACAGAAAATCTAGGCTGCTTGGGCAGCTGCCCTCAGTGATTTTGCCCAGGCCCTCGGTGCTGCTGGACCATCTCCCTAGCAGCTCCCATGGCAGCATGATTTTTAGGGGTTCGCTTGGCACCCATTGCTAACCACTGCCTCTGCCTCTATGGGCAGCTGTTGGAATGGCAGCTCTGGGGTTTGCACAAAAACTCAACATTAATTGTATTCTGTATATAGATTATTTTTTTTCTTCTCTTGCCTGTGGCTATCATGCTTAGTGAAGACCAATTTTTGTTGGAAGTTGACAGTATTTCTATTTTTATTCAGTTGCCTGGATCCAGCGTTTCTCCTTTCCCAGGATAAAAGCATTGCTATTCATTTTCACTCGCCACAACGAAGAGCTGACATGAAGAGTGGCTTTGAGAAGAAGGTGTCTTCTCCCCGTTCTCACCATCAGATTCCAAAGGTGGAAAGCTCAAGACAGATAACCAGGCCGCCACAATGTGAGCATAGAAATATGACCCAATTCTTTCTTTATTGCTCAGTGAGACCTCAGATTGCCCTTGGCTCCTGGGCGGGACAAAAGGAATCTGGTGCCAACCACGCTTGGATTAAATGAAAACCATTCGTCACAGGGAGGTTGGGGTAGGAGGAAGAAGAATGAAAGGAAAGAAAGTAGGGAGGAAGGAGACAGCATATTTGAGGTGCCAAGTCTAAGGAGCTGGCAATGAAGCGGAGGGACGTGTCCTCTTGCTTTGTGTGGCGGTGGCTGCTGTAGTACTTGTACGTGCCACACAGTGTCAGGCTGGCACACAGCCGCTGAAAGATGAAACCAGCTGGAGGGGCTGCAGAGGGTGATAGATGGGCTCATGGATCTCATTAGGACTCTCTGCCAGTCCCATAAAAGCTCTGCCACAAGAAGGAGCTGCTTTAATTGCGCTGCTGCTATTCCATTATACAGTATCAACAGTTATTCTTAATGAATATGGGGGTCAGTGAAACAGGTCTCCAGGGCTGAGTTTCCGGTGGATTAGTGCAAACAGAATGCAGGAGGAAGCTCTAATGGGTTGACCTGTAAGAACTGGCAGAGCCCTGCAGAACTGTACGTATCTTGGCTAATCTTATTTATTTCACTGCAGCTCTGGAAGTGGGAGAAATGTATGACAGCTAGAAACTATCCTAAATGCTAGTTCTGGATAGCCTTTGCTTCTGAAGAATGAAGCACAGGCCATCCTGGTAAGCAGTCCACCAGTTCCCTCCGGAAGACAACGGGTATTTCTATCCTTCAAAAAGAACCATAGAATGGTTTGGGTTGGAAGGGACCATTAAAGATCATCTAGTTCCAACCCCTCTGCCACGGGCAGGGACACCTCCCACTAGACCAGGTTGCCCAAAGCCCCATCCAACCTGGCCTTGAACACTTCCAATGATGGGGCACCCACAACTCCTCTGGGCAACCTGTACCTGTGTCCCACCACCCTCATCATAAAAAATGTCATCTTTATATCCAATCTAAATCTACCCTCTTTCAGTTTAAAACCATTGTCTCTTGTCCTGTCACTACATGCCTTGGTAAAAAGCCTCTCTCCATCTTTCTTATGAGCCCCCTTTATATATTGAAAGGACACTATAAGGTCTCCCCGGAGCCTTCTCTTTTCCAGACCTTACAACCCCAACTCTCTCAGCCTTTCTTCAAGGGAGAGGTGTTCCAGCCTTCTGACCATTTTCATGGCCCTGAAATTTCTCCTTTTACTAACGAATCAGTGAAACTGCAGTAGAGATGGGAACGGCCCTCTGTCTACATCTGTCCCACGTAGGTCTGTGTAACCACAGACTCTTGCCTTGTTACTCTTGTCTTACTATTGATTTCGCAAAAGTTTTTGTCTTCTGCTTCCTGTAATGAAAGGCAGTGATAGTTAAACACTTCTCTCTTACCTATCTAGTAAGCTTTCCAATAACCCTTCCTTTCTGACCTCAAAAAAAAAAAAAAAAAGTAAGGGCACATAGTGTTTCTTCTTTTTTTTTTTTATTTTTCTCTGCTGCAGCTAGTTTATTGAAACAAGGACGTGTCATTTCACAGGGTCTCCAATGTTAATTTTTTTGCTTTTTTTTCTTGTACAATGCTAAAAACTAGGACTTGGCAACTGAGCCTCCAGCGGGAGTGCAGCAGGCCAAGGATAAAAAGCCCACTAATTAAAAAAGCGACAAACAGAACAAATCCAGCTTTCCCAGCTTGACCTACAAACCCAAACCAGCATATCATTTCATTTTGTCACCCTCCTCTGCTACCTTTTGGCCTGCAGAGACTGACTGGGTGCCTCTTGTCACCGGTGACGGGGTGGTTGCAAGGGGTGGTTGGCTGCCTCTGGTCCCACACAGAGCCCTGCTAGTATGTCCAGGCAAAGCAGCCCATCCTTTTCCTGCCCTGCTCCCGCTGGCTGCATCCCTCTTGTGCTGAGAGCTTTAACCTCTGAGCTTCCATTGCAGATTAACTTGGTGTAGGGTGATATCCACTTATAAAAGCACATAACTAACGTTTATAAAATAACCCACAGCTGTTGAGCACCGGGAACTGTTTTGAGGACCACAAAGCTTTCAGTTGACGGAGTTTCTTTCATTCTTCTTCCCTGGGGTCTTCACGTGTAAAATGAACCCATCCCCAAGCCCAGTGTATGGCACAATATTTCTGCTCCTACTGCCCTGAAAGTGGTTTGGTTATTTCCTCACCTTCCTGGTGAGGAATACCTTCCTGAGTATTTCTGAGATATATTTTCAGCTACTGTCTGGTTGTTTCCTAAGTGTATATAATGTGACTTATGTTTGATAACTAGCAGCTGGAATTTGGTTTTTGTAGCTTATCCAAATGGCTTGTGTTCATATTTCCTTAACCCAGTGTTTTTACAAGAAAATCAAAATATCTACCTAAAGCAAAACTATATAGATGATCCATGAAAATTAGTGTCATCTTATTCCTATTGATGGCTTTAAACAGAAAAAACAGAGAAGGGCAAAGCACAGGTAAAAGGAGTTATATTTAGGCTGCAGGTTCTTACTCTTAAACTTGAAATCTCAGGGCTGATCATGAACCTGCCTGGAGCCATGAATTTCCATATACAAGATGCAGCTTTGAAATCTTTTTCAAAGTCTTACTTTTGAACTGTGGAAAACCAGAGATGAGAAGGCAGTTTCTAAAAGAGAGAGGAGAGGCCTCACTGTCGCACTGTGTCTTTCATCTCCAAACACAAAGGACCAACACAGAGAAGAAGAGCCAGCGTAAGCCGAGCTGCAGTGGCTCAGCCTGAGGTTGCAGCCTGGTATCGTCTCCCCCACAGCAGCCCCGAGCAAAGAGCGTGGCAAGGGAATGGGAACAGGACACACCGGGACATTTCTTGGGACTGCTTTCCCCGTCTCCAGTGATTTACATCTCAGGAGCTTTCAGAGACAGAAGTGGTATTTCGTATTTAAAAGTCACTGTCTTCACTAATGAATTTCAAAGTTTCATGCTAAAATGCAAAATTTTACCTGCAACTTATGTTGGGTTTCATTCAGAAGCACTAGGCAAAAATCAAGACTTTAGGAACAGATGCATTTAAAGACCCCAGAGCCACCACTAAAACAGTATCAGCCCGTCGTGTTTGTAAACCATCTGTGACTCTGCCACTGGTATTTTTGTTCTTGCATGCTTTTCCGAGGAGTTACAACTTTCTGTTGGTACTTACAGAGCTTGAGATTCATGCGATAACCTGTGGAACACCTTGAATTGGGGGATGCTTCTTTCTGACCGGGTAAAAAAAAAAAAGCCCTCCCAATTCTCAAGAGATGCAGTTTGCACCCACTCATTCATGGGGATCTAAAGGAAACATGCCCGTATACCAAGGAACAAAGTGAATGTTGTCTTGGAACCTAAACCTTAGCATTTCTCAAGTTCTGTGTGAAACCAACCTTACTGCTTGGGTTTCTGCATTTATTTCTCAGAAAAAATTCACCCTGAAATGAAATAGGATTTTCAGAAGCCAGAGGGGATTTTAGCCAAGAAACTAAGACAACATTCATCAGCAAAATTTGACCCAAGGTGTTACTGAGCCTCTTACGTCTGTGTTATATATCAGCAAAATTCTTCCCAGAGAGCCATTCTCCATACGAGCCACTGCTTATTGTTCCGTATTTTGCAATAAACCAAGTTCATAAATGCATTTTTAATTGATGTAATGGAAGACTTGGAATTTTTTTGGGAAAAAAAGGACTATAATTCCTTCAATTATACTGAAATATTTCAGATCATTTTAAATGGGTGTCTTCTGGAAGGCTTTGCTGTTTCTTCATTTTTAATACTTACTATAAGCTATTTCAGATGGGAGCTCTTTAAAAGTGAGAGCATCAATAAAAGGTTGTTAAAAGCGGGCTAGCCTCTGATCAGCTCGTTTTTTTGCTAAAGCTGTGTTATATTACTGAATGCAGGTGCGTGTATGCACCTGTGTGTCTGTGTATATATGCATGTAACTTACAAAAAATGCATGAATAAAAAATCATCTGCTACTTGTCTGCTGCTTACTGTACAGCTTAAGTGCTTCTGTGATGCTGAAAACACGAGTTTTTCCAGCAAGTGAGAACAAGCAAGTGAACTTGCCTGACAGACAGGAAGCAAAATCTGTTCGTGAAGACAGACTGACACTTCAAGTGCAGGGAAATGGGAAAAGGGTAATCCAGGCTCCCTTTTAAGTTCGCCTAATAATAAGGTTTTCTTCTCTGCTGAGAAAATCAAAGATTACATTCACACAGGTAAAGGGCTTTTTTAATTTGATTGTTTTAGCAGAGTTTCTTTGTGCAATTTTCCATTTGATTTGATTCTATTTAGTATGTTAAATGCTGTTTAATCTGAAATTCTTTTTCTTCATTTTCAAGTATGAAAAACAGAGATGAAAGATTAGCTTCTAGTGACCTGCATCAAAACATAATTTGGCTGGAAATGAAATGAATTTGGATTTAGTTGTATCTCTTGGATAGTTTTGCTGCAACAACAAATCTTCATAAAGTTAAGCTGCCTCTGCTCAAGGAGTGGAAGAGGTGTGTTCAGCTGAGCTGTGAGAAGCTCCCGCGGTCTCTGCCCTGCCTGTGTGTGTCTGACTGGAGTCAATGCCATCAGATCCTCAAAATGTAAAGGAATTTAGGATTTTAAAGTAAGATTACTGCAGCAGCTTTTCATGGTTTAATTATTTTATATTGGAGGCTGCTGAATGATGCGTTCGGTGAGCTGATTGCTTTTCAGAGAGCATTAAAAGATTTAGTTGCTCCCTGTTTCAAACATTTGGAAATTTTCACGCTGGGATTGAAGGGAGCTGTGGAGCAAATCGTGTCTCTCCCCAGGCCCTGGCAGCTCGCTTCCTTGGTAGCTTGGGCTGTGTGGAAGGAATTGTGACAAAATGTAATTATTTTGGATTTAAGCTTTGTTGTAACTTGGTCTGTGTTTTGTCTCTCAGCTGTATAAAAGGCAATATTCACTGGTTGTTGCATTTTCTTAATCGTTAAGTATTAATGGCAAGTATTAATACAGCATTTTTCCCCTGCTCTGCTGGTGGCACTGGTCTCGTTGGGTGCCCACTGCCTGGGCTGGTCCTGGGCGCGTGGCTGTGAGGGGGAGCTGGCACCCCTTGGTCAATGCAGAGCCGGCACCTCTGGGCAGATGTCTCTTCAGGTCTGGATGTCCTTATTTACCTCAAGGCATTATCTGAAATATTTCAGCATAACTGAAGGAATTATAGTCCTTTTTTTCCCAAAAAAATTCCAAGTCTTCCATTACATCAATTAAAAATGCATTTATGAACTTGGTTTATTGCAAAATACGGAACAATAAGCAGTGGCTCGTATGGAGAATGGCTCTCTGGGAAGAATTTTGCTGATATATAACACAGACGTAAGAGGCTCAGTAACACCTTGGGTCAAATTTTGCTGATGAATGTTGTCTTAGTTTCTTGGCTAAAATCCCCTCTGGCTTCTGAAAATCCTATTTCATTTCAGGGTGAATTTTTTCTGAGAAATAAATGCAGAAACCCAAGCAGTAAGGTTGGTTTCACATACAGGCAACTTATGTGCCATTGCATGCTCCTTTCCTTGCTGTACCGTGGTGGAACGATTGCTGACGGGGTTGCCATCCATCCTCCTCCTCAGTGGGGAAATACCCGAATATTGCGTATCCCAAGAGCGAACAGTTCTGCTTACAACGCTACAAACATCGCATGAAAGCTGTTTACAGAAAGATTTATTTCTTTTGGACGGTGTGCAGGAGGAATAAGCGGTCATAAAAATCTTTTTGCATGAAGGTCCCTTTGCCCAGCATCCCCTGGTTGGGCATGGCAGCAATGGAGGCTGTCAGGGCCAGCTTGGGGTGAACGTGGTATCAAATCGGAGGGGTTGTTACTGGGAACAGTTTAAAAATTCTTGTCAATATGGTTGCACGTGCTATGAATTCTATCGTAATTTTCTTCTGTACTGATCACAATAAAGATCCCATTTTTTTAGAGCCAGAATCAGGTCTTGCCGTGGCCTGCTGCTCCCCGTGCCCAGCGGGGACACCGGCCGCATCGCCTGTGGAGCTGAGGACAACCGTGTTCACCCATCTTCCTCTCCTCGTTGCCAAATTTCCCTCCGTTGCCTGGACTGGCCCCAGACCCTACCCTGAGGGGCTGAATGCCTCCTGAGCTGTCTTCCTGCTCCTCCATGAGCCCTCGGCCTGGGCAGCTGTGGTGGATCCGCAGCTCAGCCCCGGGCAGGGCAGGGCCAGACCAGGCAGCCAGGAGAGTTCTGCCTGACCACAATGGCTGAGGCAGGCTCAGCAAACGCAAAGGCTTGTTAGAAGCCTCCAGAGGCAACCCGAGCTGGAATTGGATTAGTTTTTGATTTGCAGAATCACAGAATGGTTTGGGTTGGAAGAGACCTTAAAGAACATCTAGTTCCAACGCCCCTGCCCTGGGCGGGGACACCTCCCACTAGACCAGGCTGCTCAAAGCCTCATCCAGCCTGGCAATTTAGTTTCTGTTCAAGTCCTCTTACCTGGGAGACAGAGTCATGCCCTGGGGGGATGTTCGTGTTGCCCACACGCAGATCTTGGGCTGCCTTCGCTTCTTTTTCTGGATGGTTTATATCAATGGCACTCTCCCCTCGCCAAAGCATTTTATCATGGCCCTTGTGAAGGGTCAGCTGTCTCACCAGCACGCCCCTGCAAAGCCTGGAAACTTACAAAAGATCAATAGGTTCATTAAGTAGAAGTTGGCGTGGTGTTGCCCTGCTTTCTGCTTTAAAATTTAGGTTTCTGAGATGATTGCTTTTTCTCACCCTGTGGGGTTTTCACGGCTTGTCTGATCGGTGTTTAGAAGAAGCCCAAGTGTCTGACAAGCCTTTTGAAAACAAAGCAAAAACGGAGTTGTCCTCTCCCCTTCCTTCAAAGGAAGACCTAACATCAGAGTATGTTCTTGGAGAAGATGTCTCCTGCTCCACACCATACAGATAGCTCATCCATTATTGCGGGGCAAGGAAGAAACAAAATCCCCGATGCTATACAACTGTACAACATCCCTGATGCTATACAACTGTACAACGTAGTTATAGTTCTTCTGAATTTTCATGTTGGAACTTCATTAAATCCTCTTTTGGTGTGGATTTCACTCACTAAGCCGTAATAAAATGGATAAATTTAATAATTTCTTTGAATTTGATTCCACTTGCACTTTCTCTTTCCTAAGCAGCTTTTTGTGTCATGAAAACAAGGGTCCAGTTTGTATTTAATAGTTCATCTATTTAATAGTTAATCTCATGACATTTCTCTGCATCTGGAGGAAAATACCCGGGACAATAATGCTGGCTAATAATATCAAAGTGATGAGCAAAGAAATAGCACCCACATTCTCAGCTGAAGATGTGGCAAAGATCAAGAAATTCTGCAAAGCTCAAACTAAAGTAAGTTATAAATTGTGCTAATACTGGCTAATGGATAATGAGATTCCATTCTAATGTTGGTAATGTGCAATGTAAGTGTTTGCTGTTTCTTAAATAGGATATCTTTGACCATTTAAGCAAGTCTTTAGCACCAAACGTTCATGGCCATGAGTATATTAAAAAAGCCATTTTGTGTATGCTACTGCGGGGTAATGAGAAAGTTCTCAACAATGGGACACGCATTAAAGGAGACATCAATATCTTATTATTAGGTAAGAGCATGTAGAGTTAATAGTGCATTGATAAGTTATTTTATTATCCCCCCTCCTATCATGCCAGTGTAGTTCTGTTATACAATATTAGCAAGAAAATAAAAGCCAACCCAGTACAAAGACTCATTTCGTCTTATACAAGAATGTTTGTTAGTGTCTTAGGATCAATTTATTTTATCCTTGGGCACATTTTTACAATTATTTCTGTTTTGTCCCACACTTCCCTATTTACTTGACATCTGTTCTATGTTTCTGACTAGTGCCGGCACGATGCGCAATCGAGTCTAATCCTGCACTGCTCATTCGGGTGAGACACCCACTGATTTCACGAATGGGCTTCAGTTTATCGCTCAAGTTGATAGAACTATTCTACTTCTGTCACTTGTAGGCACAGTGGCTGTTCAGTTGTGACTTCATTTCTAAATGCTTTGTTTTCAGTATCCGTAATTAAGTTACATTAGCCTGACAATGCTAACCTGCTACATAACAGCTCCTGACAGAGGGTGTCAGCTTCCTTGCATAAATCAAGCTCTTTATTTCTCTACAAAGCTTCAATCAAATATTTGATAACTTGCTTTAAAAATGGATTAACCTAACACAATAATCCTATTCAAATCTTTCTGTTTGAGTATGTCCTTTCTCTCATGAAGAGGGCAACTTTCACGCTGACTTATTGGCACTATTGAAACCACGCTTCATCTACACCACGCTCCTGGCATTTTAACCATGTCAGTACAGAGGGGATCTGTTATCCAACAAACCCCTTGTCAAAAGTGCTTGCCCAGCACCTGAATTACCTTGTTGTGTATCCAAATATAGCACATGTGGAGCCACGAAAAGTCAAAGCAGTTGTATAATGGCACTCAATGTCATGTTAATGGATCTGCTGGGCTTTGCAATCCAAAGGACTGTCTATTAAAGCTTTAATAAAGCCAAAAGCTGGTCCCTGAATAAAATGCAAAACTAGGTTGGACATAGGCAAACTTCTTTGAAATTTGGAATGAGATCTTAAATTAAAAAACAAGAAGAAAAGATTTATTCTGGGAGGATTCTGAAGCAAGAACTCTAATAAGGAAAGTATAGTTTGAGCAGTTGTATCTCATTTATTGAAACAGCAGGATTTCTGAAGATGTCTTTGGTACCTACCTGTGTTGCACTAATGCCTGGAGGGGTGTCAGGTATGTGGTTCCTTTACATATATTTATATATAGAGATACAAATTTATATTTATAAAAATTTACACTCCTGACCTTAGAAATGCCAGCTTCTCTTTCTTTTCAGTTTGAGGCTGAAATGAGAAACTGCAATTCTTCTTATACACCAATACTGCTGGTGTAACCTTACAACTACTTAAAGCGATTTAGAAGCTAATCAGTGCTGCAAGATTTCCAAGTTTGCTAAGACTCAGGAGCATTCTGGAGGGGAAATGCTGGGAAAAAAAAAAACAAACTAAAATTCTAAAACGTGGAGGATTTCTTACCAGAGTCCTTCAACTTTGGAAACTTGAAGGCTCAAGAATGTGTCTCTGTAATCACAGAAACACAGAATGATAGGGGTTAGAAGAGACCTCTGGAGATCATCTAGTCCAACCCCCCTGCCAGAGCAGGGTCACCTAGAGCAGGTTGCACAGGAACGCGTCCAGGCGGGTTTTGAATGTCTCCAGAGATGGAGACTCCACCACCTCTCTGGGCAGCCTGTTCCAGTGCTCTGCCACCCTCAAAGTAAAGAAGTTCCTCCTCATGTTGAGATGGAACTTCCTACACTCAAGTTTGTGCCCGTTACCTCTTGTCCTGTCTCTGGGCACCACTGAAAAGAGCCTGGCCCCATCCTCCTGACACCCACCCTTTAAGTATTTCTAAGCATTGCTAAAATCCCCCCTCAGTCGTCTTTTTTCCAGACTGAAAAGACCAAGTCCCTCATCATTTCTTCATTAGAGAGGTGTTCCAGTCCCTTAATCATCTTGGTAGCCCTATGCTGTACCCTCTCCAGCAGTTCCCTGTCCTTCTTGAGCTGGGGAGCCCAGAACTGGGCACAGTACCCAAGGTATGGCCTCACCAAGGCAGAGTAGAGGGGGAAGATGACTTCCCTCGACCTGCTGGCCACACTCTTCTTGATGCACTCCAGGATGCCATTGGCCTTCTTGGCCACAAGGGCACATTGCTGGCTCGTGGTCATCGTGTTGTCCACCAGGACAACACCAGGACAATGCTTTGTCTTCTTTCAGTTGCCTGAACCTGTGCTTTTGGAGATGCTGGTGAAGCATGGCAGGTTCCTGTACCTGGAATAGCTATAAGTGTTGATTTGATTTGCTCACAATGTTCTCCTGTTACACTGAAGTTCAACATTACATCTCATGACATTTATATGGAAGCTGTGTTTTTGAATAACAAATTAAACAAAAGGCTGCAAGGTTACAAAAAAACATGTATTGATGATGCTTCAAGGTACTTAAAAGTTTTAAGTGAATGTTTTAAACTTTGGAAGTTTTGATCTTCATTATTTGAAAAGAGGAAAAACTTTGCCACTTCTCAATAGCCATCTCAAGATACTCACAACATACTTGCAGCAGTGTCAGAGGCATCTTCTGCCTTTCACTGGGAAGGAGCTTAGAAACACTGAATAAAAAATACTTATTACAGAGATCAAGTGGTAGCTTATAAAAGCTGGCTGTAACCGCCTTTCAGATGCCCGGCAAACTCTGTTTTTTGAGGCCACAGGCCCAGGCTCCCCTGGAGTTAACAATGGCAGGGTCAGCATCCCTTGATCCATCAATGAGGATTCCTGTCTCTCCTGCTCCCACCACCTTCATCCCAGCTACTGAGGGATGTCTGCCAACAGTGACAAAGCCGATGACTGTCAGGCTTTGGGGGCCAAAGAGGAAGAAGTGTCTTGGTGATGACTGCGGCCATGGCAGACCAGCACTGCCAAATGGCCTGGGTTTGCACCAACCGAGTGCCATGTCCCTGCTTGTGACTGCTGGACTAAACGGCACCATCGAGGCAGCAAAGCATCAGACCAACAAACAGGTACCGTTGGGTTGCCTTTTCTCAATCTGATTTGCCAGAAATTTACTCTGTGCTCTTACTTAAGCCTCCTAATAGTCCCAATTTAACTGCCTTTCCAATAAATTGAGGAAACTGATTTCCCATTTCCCAGGAGTATTTGGTCAATTAATTGTAAAAATACATTGTGAGCGCAAGAACATTTATCTCATTCAAGTTCATTCCTGCCAGAGCTTGAAAGTACCAAGATTCAAGTTTACTGGAACAGTTAGCCCCCAGCATCACCAGCAAATATATAATGACTATCCCTAACACCCAGCTCAGAGGTCTGGGCCTGCATCCTGCAGTCCCTGGATTAAAGGGGTGACCGTGATGCTCCTCCTGCCCTCATTTCTTTTGCACATCCATGGAGAGGAGTTAGGGCTCTGACTGCTCGGACCCACAACATTTCCCCTTCCATGAAAGTTTTGTACTGCACACCTCTGTATTTGCGTGGGGTTGCCATATTTTTAAACACAACTGAAGTTTGAGGTTTCATGACCAATAAGCCCAGCTGCAGCTGGGAAAAGACCTTTGGCAAGGGTAATACTGTTAATGTGTGGCTCCATCTGAGATGATCCAGACCCTTAGGAGTGTATGGCTATGTCTTACACGGTGACTCTTAGGAGGGATGTGCAAAAAAATATTCTGACTTCACCAGTAGCTACTTAAATCTCAAATACTTTCGTCACCCCTTGTGACAAAAGCCAAAAGTTGTGGGGAGGGAGAGGATGCTTACTGCACTCCTGTTTCATAAGCTAAGGGAAGTCATGCAATCACGGATACTGTACAGGTTATTCAGCATAAATTAATCATTCACATATATACTGAATAAAATGGTAGTAAAGAAAGGTCAGGATTTCTCTGCTGCTTATTAGGCTATTTAATTTTTCCCAGTGCTCGACAACCAATCTGCAAAAGGCTTTGGCCCTACAGCTGAAAGACAGCAAAAAGTGCTCTACTTTCCCCTTTAAGAGGTGATCTTTGTATTGCAAAATATTCCCTAAACTGCTTCCACCATCAGCAGGGGGTCGCCAGGAAGGCAGTTTGACAGCAGCTGTAACTGCTGATTAAGAAACTGATGCTCAGCCGTGCATTTCCAAAGATACCGAACTTCCCGTCTTTCGAGCTCTAAAACCCTCCTGTTGTGCAAGGGGCCCTGCGCGCCCGGCTGCACGCTGCGCGCCCGTGTGCGCATCAGCCCACGTAACGGAGCTCCTGCACCCCAGCCCCAGCCAAAAAAATCCCATTTTTTTTTTGGTAACAAAGTTTTGAAATCATCTTGTTGCCACTTCTTAATAAGAAATGGGAAAGCGTTTTGTGGAATGGAGGAAAAAAAGAAAACCATCTTTGGCCCGCCTGGTCCTATTCCACCAGATGGTTATGGTGCTGTGGGAAACAAGACAGAAAGAAAATACTCAGGAAAGCCCAACTACAGCCAATCTGAGAGTGATCTGTAATGCCTGCAAAGTAGTTCGTGCAATAAATAAATAAATAAATAAATAAATAAATAAATAAATAGAACTGTGTGGGTATAAACCAAGGCAAGTGGAAGCCAAGATAACTTGCTCTTAGGAAAGCAAGTGGCACCACTTAATCGAGGCACTCGGGCATGATTATGGCATAAATGAGAGCATTTCTGTGACTTTGTTAGCACAAAGGTTAGAGCGGCTTGCTCATTTGAACCCCAGGGAAAAAAAGGTAAACAAACCTGTGGGGAAAAAGGGATAAATAAACCTCTATTCCTCCTTTCCCCACTTTTCATTTCAGAAATACCTTTGAGGTTGCTGGGACCGCATTCAAAATGAATGCGTCTGTGGCTATTTGTATTTCTCAGAAATTCAAATTTGTTCCGACGTTCAAGATTCACTCTTCGGGGCAAGGCGGTTGCCAGCCAGGCAACTCTGCAGTTCTTTTTTGGACAGGGGTGTAGCCAGTGGGGAGGTTTGATGTCAACCAAATGGCTACGCAGTCACTCCCACCGTGTGACCGCACCGGCACCTGGCCAGGAAAGCCAGCGTGGGGCAGAGTGCTGGGATGGGGCTGCCACAGCTTTTCCTGGCAAGGGGGACTGAGTGTGCGACAGGGACTTCCCTCCCAAGGGAGGAGGGCAAATATTTATATCTGGTCTTCAGTGGATCTGTGAAACAGAGCGTTGGTCTCCAACAGTTCCTCCAGCAAATCGTCCAAGGCAAGAACGACCCTTATTTATTGCCCCCGGCAGCAGGCTATGCAGGGATGAGCTCTCCGTAGGGACAACAGAGACAGCACCACGGGGTACCACCACTGGCTTTGTCCCCAGCAGAGGCCATGGAAGTGGTTACACTTCCAACTTTTTCTTCAGGCTTCCAGCGACAAAGTATGTTTTACGTGATCCCTGTCCCAGGGCAGCCTTCGCATCTCCCTGGCTGCCACTTTCCGAGACCTCCCCGAGGAGAGAGCTGCTGCAACTGGGGCAGCCGCGGGTCTCATGGTGCTTGCAGGTGAGAGACGTGCGCATTGCTGTAAGCTAACAGAAATAGGTTTATAAAGGACACAACTAGTGGTGATTGATCTTGCTGGGAGGTGCTATGAAAAGCAGAGCAAACGGGTGGGCTGGTGAGCAGGAGGAATTGTTCAGGCTTCATGTCGCAAAAGAGCATCGATCTGCTTGGGAGACGTGGCCTGTGGATTATCATGCAGTGGCCCATGGTGGGTTTTCACTGTCTCAATTTAATTTTCTTTTTTTACCTTAGAGCTTTTTTCCCCTTAAGGAAATTAATATTTTTCTTATCCCAGCAGCTTTTCTTTTTCCATTCCTCCCGATCACACACACTAATGCTTAAACGTGATCACTATTCTTTTTGGCCAAGGCAAACCTGCAGTTGTCCTGAGTGCCTGCAGAGTTGTTCCTTAACCAGATGAGATGATAGATACTTTCATTTTCTGTTTTTCTCCTTGCTTTCAGCTTACTCTGACAAATCTTTTCTGGTGACGAGGGCATGACAGCAGCAGTCAGAATGAAACCTGGCTCTTCCAGATGGAAACAGAGACTCCTACCACAGTTAATAAGATAAAGTTTATTAAACAACTTAATAACTACCAAACTTAATAAACTAATAGCTTACTTAACAAACTCAACTGAAGTTGCAATGTTATTTTATGTAATTCATAATGCTCTGTTCTGAATGAGCAAACATCATTTACATGAGTGAAAGCTGTCTCCAAACCCGAGTGTTCACAACATGATGAGAGGTATGAAGCAAAAAAAAGAAGCAATGCCAGATGAAGAGGGAGACGTGCTGCTGACAAGATTTGATCTGGCTTTTTGTAGCATAGACTGCATGGATCCAGATGGTATTAAAAAAAAAAAAAAATCAAGGGCAAACGCATGTACACAGAGCTCTAGCAGCACAAGATGGCTGGTTCTAGTTACACATTAGTAACAGCTAAGCAGAAATGCTGTCATTAAGAAGTTAATCAAAATGTTCCACCAAGTTGTTTAGAGATAAAGTTCAAATCTGATAAAAAGCACACATTCTTTTTTTTCCCATGCGTATTGCACTGGAAGAGCAATCATGTTTATTGTATGATTAAGCATTGCAACCTTGGGAAACAATGAAGTTTGATTTTGTTGTTTTAAGTTCCAAACCTTCAGGTTGAACTTCTTTGACGCTATTTTGTTTTCACAGTAGTTGAAGTCAAAGGCAGAGGTCAAGCATAGACCGTTTCATCTCAAGTGGAAGTTTAGGAATTTGCGAGCAAATGGAGATGAAAACTGGAATGAAAACCTGTCTGCAAGCTTTATGATACCAGTTACAGTGTACATGTTCTAAGTAATGAACTTTGGGGGGAAAAAAAAAGAAAAAAGCATTCCATGAAAAAAAGAAAATTGTGGCAACCGTGATGGTTTTGAAGTTTAGTACAAAGGAGACCGACCCATATATACTCCAGAAAATTATTACTTTGGAAGTAGGAGGGGTGATCAGTCTGAATTGCTGTGGTCTTTTCTTTTCCCCCGGTTCATTCTGTTGATGCTCAGAAAGGGGAGAGGACAAGGAGAGAAGCCACATGGAATCTAACTGCTGCAAAAAAGTCATAATCTTCTTACACAAAATGAATTACTAAAACTTGACTTTAGAGATGTCTTTTGTAATACACTAGAATATATAAAAGAAGTGGGGAAATGAGATCGCCATATATTTGATTTCTTCATAATTTCACAGCACAGTATATGCTGTGAAAAATACAGATATTTTGCCATTACTGGCTCAAATACTACAAAAGTCTCTAAGCAACAACTCCAGATTTAAGAAACAGCAATTGACTGCATGACTGTTCAGAAAATGCAGTTTGTTTAGTGGTTATCATCTCCTTTTGAGACATGAATCTCTGCACTATCGGCACTTGAAGATAGCTTGAAAGTGCAGTCCAAGTAGACAGGAGAATTAAGATCCCATTTATGAGAATCGAAGGTACTTTAACTGACACGTGGCGTCTGTGTCTCAGCAAAAGCCCCTGAGCTCTAACAACAGTGGAAAAGGAGAGCTGTGGGAAAAAAAAAAAATGAAGAAATACCACTTCTCTGTTCTGATCTGCACCTAAAAAAATGACAACTCGTGCCTCCTGCCCTGCGCCCTGGAACTGAGCCCGCCTGGCGTGGGTGGTACGAGACACCTGACACGCTTAGCTGAAAGGAGCGAGCGAGTGTCTAGGATCGGTCCCCTTTTTGCATTTAGACAATGCAATGCCAGCCAGACTATTAGACATTATGATTCAGCTATTTGCTACTTGTGCAAAAGCTAGACTGAGCGAGCTGATCCGTGTGATGCAAATAGCAATGAAATTGGTCTAGTTTGCCTAAATCAGGAATATGAGACTGTGTACTGTTTAGCATAGATATTAGGTGGCATGCCTAAAAGATTTTCTGCGACGCTGAGATTCCTGAAGACAGGCAGATAAGTAGCTAGACTAAAAACCTACCTTGCTTTTTTTTTTTTTTTTTTTTTTTCTNCCTGAGCCACTGACTTGAATGTTGGGGTTATGTTATTTTATTTTTCAACCCATGCTGTGACTCCCGATAGACTCGGCAGTGGGGAATGAGTCATGCACAGAGCTTTAAAGACAATGTGCACATACTCTGCTGGGTCCAGCTGTACAGCTAGCCCAGAGCCCGGGAAAGGAGGAGCAGAGAAGACAACATTCACCTAAGCCTGGGTCTTTGCTAGAGGGGCAGCCACCGGGTACCAGCAGAGACCCACACTTGAACAAAGGACAGGAACAGGGCAGCTGACCTGTCAACTTTCACAGCTCAAGCCCTTGTTCTGCATGTTGTGGGAACCTAGTAATAGGGTTTTTACTGTGGTCCTGACTGTAGAGAGTGAAGCGTGCCTGATGCGCGTGGCTCCAGGGACACAGGCAGAGCATATTGAAAATTTTAACCTGAATCGCCACAATGTCAGAAGGACCAGAAAGAGAAGTGGAACTTTGTGCAGATTTTACACTGACGGGTTTTACTGTCATATTAGTATCTCAGTGATTTCATACAGCGAAGCTTACATTAAAGAATTTTTGCAAAACTTTCTGTGAATAAGTCTGTTTAGGAAAGTAAGGTAAACACCCAGTCTTTCTGTGAAGCACCGCAGCCCCATGTATGGCTCTCCAACTGACCAATGCACTATCTGATCGGTGATGAATATCCATATTATCTGTAAATGTGTCAAATGTATGTCTCCAAAATTAAGCTGTTTCATGAAAAATAATAGATGCAGTCCTAGTAACCATGTAGAAAAATCTTTGTAAACCAGGGAAGTCAGCTGCAGAGGAAAGCCATAGGACCTGGGCTGGTGAATCTTCATTGCTGTGACAAGAGGCGACCATTACCAAGACATTGCAACTTCAACCACTTAAATTACAAATCCAAGGAAAACACCTATTCATAAAGAAGAAAACTTCAGTTGAAATGTTTCATTTCCTAAACCACATATGTATTTTTAATCTCTCACCTCCTTTATTCACAGAAAAATACCACCACCATTAAGTCAGTTGTGGTGCAGCTTTTGTAAGAAAAATGTATTTGTTCAGGAACTTGAGCTAGTAATATAAATTTTGTGATATACAATAAAGTGCAATACTGAATCTGATGTTGGACTTCCTGAGTAACTTTTCTGCATTGAAAATTGAAAAAAAATATTTTCCTCTTGAGTGTTTTTAGGTCGGTTAACGACATTAATAAAACCTCAGTTTCTTTTGGCTCTGTGGAACCTACACACCACTGAAAAATGAATTGTTCTTACTCACTGCTTCACTTTTAAATTGTGCTCCTCACTGATTCCTGTTTGAAATGAACAAGCAGAAACTTGAGGGTTTTTTCCCATGGAAGTTTACCATTTCAGTATATCCCCTATGGAATTTGTATCTTGCACAATATATTGTAATATATTTTTCTACGTATTAAGCTTTCTTCTAGTGAAAGCACAAGAGAGTTTACAATTCAGGTGGTATTTATGTCATTTTGTGTGACCTGGATTTAAAAAAATATAAATGATCTCTGCAGTCACAAATCCGGTAGTTCACATTTGAAATTATGAAATGCTCACTGTTTATAATGTGAGTATTTTAGCCAGGGTTGAATTTATGAACGGTCTCATTTGTGTCTTCTTAACTCCATGTAAATCTATGTGCATATCTTAATTGAAGGCGCATTTGGAGGATTATTTGCATGAAAAGTGCTGATCAAGACATGTCAAAATAGGAAAGTTATTTTAAGACAGCTATAGTAGAGTATCTTCCTATCCAGGGTGTTTGTTAGCTCTGACAAATCTTTGTTAATTTTGTCTGGCTGTTTTCATGAATCTTTGGGTTCCAACAAAAGCTAATAAAAACAGCTATGAATGCTTTAAATATAACTACATCTCAGAGAATATTAATCAGGGGAGAACTACATATGTAATGTCTGTACAAAAGCATATACATTTGTTGCACTGTGCGGAGCAGTAGCATTCAGAGGAAGACTAGTTCCCTCATCAAATTTCCGTACATTTGAGCTGCTCTTAGGGTAAACTGACTTAAGGTAAACTGCACGACAAATGTTATGATCATCAACATCCATTCCCGGGAATCAAAGTAGCTGCTGACCTTTAAATGTGAACATATTCACATACCAGTCTACCAACCATCTGGTGTGACCTGACATTTCTATCACTGGCTCTCCTGTCTCTTGCAGCCCCCTCCAAAACACTGCAAATGTGGTGATCCCTAATGCGGCTGGCTGCACAAACTGCTGCACACACACAGAGCAGCGTGGCATGGGTAGCAGCAGCCACCTATAACACTATCCAAACTCACACACGTGCAGACAGCCCCATCCTCTTCCTCCCCTCCAATTGATCAGAATGGAGGCTCTCTGGTGAAAACACGTGTGCCCTCATTCTCCGCATCCATAAGCACATCCACATCCAGACACCCTTGAACATTAGAACAGCCTCCAAACCCATTTAATATTCATGCCTGGACCTGGGGTCTTTTAACTGGTATGCAGGTCACCTCCTACTTGCCAGTTAGAACAATGTGATGCTTGCTAGTGAAACAGATGCTTACACTCACACACTCATCCCGTAAGCATTCCCACAATCACAGATCCCTTGAATGTTAGCACAGAGCTCTCAGTCTGCCCAATATCCATGCCTGGACTCGGGGCTCCCTTACACAATCACTGTATCAGACCGAGTCTACCAGATGTGGAAATGTTTCCTCCAACTCACCAGCTACTCCAATTTGAAGTTTGTTAGTGAATTATACATACACACACAGAGGATTAAATTCACTGAAGAAATATATACACACGCAGGTCTCTCCAGTTGCCAGCACTTCGACCTCTTGCACACCCACATACAAACTGATCCCTCTAGTTTCTGCCACCAAGACCTACAGCTCTGGTGCCCATGGGTCTCTTCCCCAGTTGCTGGCGATTGGACCTTCCAACACTCATACAACATACACACACACCAGACCCTCCAGTCACTGGCATTTAGACCTGCAAGCCCTACAGCCCGCTCCAGTCCCTTCATGTGCTCATAACTAAACCCACAGGCCCTAAGACCTGTGGTGTCCTCTCTGGTTACTGTCACACAGATCTCTGTTGCAGGCCAATCTTTCCAGTTGCTGGCACCATTTTCCCACAGTATTTCCTCTCTTATCCACCATGATCCTTTACCTTTCCTTTGGATCCTTTGGCCCTTCCCCTAAACACCTCATAGTCATTTTTTACACGAGTCCACAAGCCTCTTCTGATACCCATATCCCAAGCTGCCTCAAGTATCCCATAATACTCATGTTAATCATGTTTCCACCTTCCTATCAGTTAAAGGTTGACATTCTTGAAGGCTCTGCCTGAGTAGTTCTTTTAATGGCCCATCAATCAGCAGCTGAAGTGTTCTGGGTCCTCATTATTGTGTCTGTTGTTACTTCCTCATTAATGTTCATGTGTCTGTGTGGTTAATTTATCACTTACCTCATTACTTGTTATTTCTTTTATATTGAGTAGATCACAACCAAATAACTTAATGACCCAGACGCTCCCACACTCCACATATCCTTACACTACTGACAGTTTTTGCAGGACTCAGAATCACTAGGTATTGGCTGGCTGGCTGTGCCCAGAGAGTTGTGATTAATGGGGTGAAATCTTCTTGGCGGCCGGTCACCAGTGGTGTCCCTCAGGGCTCAGTTTTGGGGCCAGTTTTGTTTAATACCTTATCAATGAGCTGGATGAGGGGGTTGAGTGCACCCTCAGTAAGTTTGCAGACAACACCAAACCAGGTGGGAGTGTTGATCTGCTCGAGGGTAGGAAGGCTCTACAGAGGGACCGGGACAGGCTGGATCGATGGGCCAAGGCCAATTGTATGAGGTTTAATAAGGCCAAGTGCCGGGTCCTGCATTTTGGTCACAACAACCACAAGCAGCGCGACAGGCTTGGGGAGGGTGGCTAGAAAGCTGCCCAGCAGAAAAGGACCTGGGGGCGCTGGTGGACAGCCAGCTTAACATGAGCCAGCAGCGTGCCCAGGTGGCCAAGAAGGCCAACGGCATTCTGGCTTGTATCAGGAATTGTGTGGCCAGCAGGAGCAGGGAAATGATTGTGCCTCTACTTGGCACTGGTGAGGCCTCACCTCGAGTACTGTGTTCGGTTCTGGGCCCCTCTGTACAAGAGGGACATTGAAAGGCTGGAGCGTGTCCAGAGGAGAGCTACCAAGCTGGGGAGGGGTCTGGAGACCAAGTCGTATGAGGAGAGGCTGAGGGAACTGGGCATGTTTAGTTTGAAGAGGAGGCTGTGGGGAGACTTCACTGCCCTCTGCAACTACCTGCAAGGAGGCTGTAGAGAGGTGGGTGTTGGCCTCTTCTCCCAAGTGAATAATGACAGGACCAGAGGAAATGGTCTGAAGTTGCATCAGGGGAGGTTTATATTAGATATATAGGAAGAATGACTTTCCTGAAAGAGTGGTCAGGCACTGGAACAGGTTGAGTCACCACCCCTAGAGGTATTTAAGAAACGTGTAGATTTGGCACTTCAGGGCATGCTCTAGTGGCAGAGATTGTAGGGAGGGTTTTTTTGTGTGTGTATGGTTGGACTCAATGATCTCAAAGGTCCTTTCCAACCACAAAGATTCTATGATTCTATGATTACAGGGTCCTGTTCCCATTTATTTTAGACATCTGTATCATGATAAAATAGCAAATCCACTGTGTTGATTGGAAGTCAGGATGCAGTTTTACATGTTTTCTTCATGTTCAGGTAGAATTAAAGGACAGGGCAGCGGTGTCATACAACATATTTCCATCTTTCTCCATTGCATGGCGATAAACAACACTGTCAGACACTTCAATGACTTTAGCACAGTATTTTATCCAGATGATGAATTATTTTCCAGACTTTACAAACCTTTATCATGATTGTTGAGATAAAAGTAACAGAAAGAATGATGACGTAGTTGTGGTTTTCAAGTGATGTTCATCTTGTGTCTTTGATGTTTGTTTGTATTATCTTCAGAAGTTTGTTTCATTCTAAATGGAAAAAAAAAAACCAAACAAAACTCTGCATCTTAAAAATGTGTAGGGAAGGGAAATACGTGTATAATGTTACTTACAAAGAAGACAAAATAGTTTTTTGGAAGGTCATAAAGTAACAGAGTAAAGTATCTGGCATTTTACAGAGGTACTGCACTTCAACAGGACATCACATAAAGAATATTAGGACAAAATTCAAAATGGAAGTCTGCTCTCTGGAAGGTCCTTCAATTTGCTTACAAAATTTGTCCTATGCCTTGTGAGTCCCTCTAAGCTATGTCATTCTTTCTATTTCCAAGACCAAGTCTCTGTTTAAACTAAGAGTCCAGATGCCTGAGACTTTTCCAAACTTCCTGTCAAAACCTGGCCAAATGTCTCTGCTATTCACTGCATGACCTTTCCGATCCAGTCATTCAGATAGTTTTAACCTACCGTCTTCTTGTAATTCTCCTCAAGTCACAATTTCCATGGCTACTTTATTCCTTGCATAAAAAGTGGTCATTGAATAGGAAAACTGATTTTTACATTTAGTCTTTGGTTTGGTATTTTGGGTTGGGTTTTTTAGTGCCATACCCAGGCCAGGCATTTTAAGGGGAGATCTTCAGTAGAAAATGCAGTAATCAATGAAATACAAGTCCATGAAGTGGAAGACATGGTTTAGTTACAAATGGAAAATGAGCCCCTTTGTTCACGCTCACCCACTCAATGTAGGCTGCCTTTGGGGCAGTAAGAGTGGTGGGGGTGGAGGAGAAGAACAGGTTTTGAATGAAGTGGCTTTTTGGTGTTTGATAAATTAGTAGCACTTAATGGAGCTCTTTAATTCCTAAGCTGGAGTCTTAAGACTTCAAAAATGTGACATTCTGCAATTTACTTTTACTGGATTTGTTTATTTTTAGTAAATACATATATATCATCATTGAAAAAGGAAAAATACTTACTTCTGCTCGATGCTGGCTCTCACCATTTTTCTTTCCTTGGCTGTATTTCTTTTTAAGGCACACCGCAGTTGTGATAGTGACAATAAGCATAACAACAAATACAGATATGGTTGAAGAAACAGCTATTACAGTATTTTCTTGAGTTGAACCTTTCCTTTCACACTTTGCTCCCATGTACCACCAGTTGTCACCTGCTGGACATCTGGAAAGTAAAAGAACAAACATGTGGTATCACCTAAAGTTAAAGGCATGAAAAGGTCTACTTAAAATAAACAACATCTCTGATGCTCTGTTTCTATAACCCAAAGCATAATGAAGTTAACTTAAAATGGAATTTTATTTTAAAGTTGTCTTGAGTGGCCTATTGTCCTTACACATCTGGATGTGCTTTCAGCTTCCTGCTGTTTTAGAGGTCATGTCTTCAGAGACAGCCTTTACCAGAAAACCCAAGTGCCATCCTTTGGCGTTTTGACTGCTTAACGCTTGGCTGCAGCTGATCTATAGAGCTGCTGCTACAGAACGGTCATCTTTTGCTACCGATAGAGGTGGCCTCTGGATCACTCAGTTCACTTACCTGCTTCCTTCTACTTGAAGTTTATAGCATATCTGTTGATAGAAAACTCACTTTCTGCTCCATAAAACTGATACCTGTCACTAGGAATCACGGAATCACGGAAT
>VYZM01007060.1:0-32962 GCA_013398915.1 Dromas ardeola
CTCTTCAATTTAGAGACAAGGATATCATACAGGACAGTGTCAAATGCTTTGCAGAAGTCCAGGTAGGTGATGATTATCATACCTTTTGCCATCTTCTACTTGTTTAATGTAACTTCCTATGATACATCTTTTGATGTTGACCAGTTTCACTTTAAATGCACCATTAGCAGTGAAGAGGAAATGAAAATTACTAGGCGCTCTCTTACTGGTTCACTCAACATGAATAAACATTTCCATCTGCCACGGCGCAAATCTTTTCAATCTTCAACAAAACAAAAAACCCTTGGAAATCAATAAGAGCACTGAGCCAAAATGAAACAAGAGGTTTTTGATAAGAAATGGATACTATTGCTTGTACATAACAGAGAGAATACTCATCACTATTCAAGTTTTAACTTGGAGTCATGCATGGAGAAAAGAAGTCACAAATAATTATGGCACACAGCCATACATACCATTTCCCAATCTTCGTATTTGGCGAAGTTCCCTCAAATACCCCAGGTAAATGTATCTATTTCTGAAACACCCAAAGCAGTAACAGAGGATCCTGAATTCTGTTTATAAAAGCCAAATTCTAGGGTAAACACTGTGACACCTAGGCCCTCCCTGACTTTAGATACCAGTGAATCTTAAATACATCCTAACAAAGAGAGTATATTCTAGCAGATCACGCAAGCATCTGTCAGAACCCTTCTGATGGTCACAGAGGGGAGGTTATCACTGGCACCACCACAGCAGACTGACATTTCAAGCCAGTGTCTGAGCTGTCATGAAGGATCAGATGACACGTTTTTATTTAAGCACGAATGATTTTGAAATAGAAATGGGAATTTCAGCAAGTTGCAGGTTGAACAAATTGATTTTGTACAATCTATTTTTCACTTTTGCTCGAGAGAGGAAGTTTAAGGAATTCGCACTACATGGAGAGTCAAAGAAATTGATGGTTTCATACTAGCACTATATCACTGCCAGAAGCTCAAGCTAAACCAATCATTTTTTAACTAGAAATGGGCCTGAGACATGATGTTCTGATCTCAATCTGAACTTCACCAAGTTCATGGTGGTTATGTTAGGATTTGGCATTTGGCTTAGGATCTTCTCCACTTTTAACAATGAAGAAAAATCTTTTAAAGCAACAGTGGACTCTCCTCTATCAAGTTTAATAGAAATCAATGAATCGGCTTGATCCGATCTCATTTCAACATTGTAAGAAGTCTAAATAGGTGTCTTTTAGCACTGCAGTTATAATAAACTCCTCTAAGTCTCTCTGGGAATCGTTCTAGCATAGAAGTGAATTCCAATATGAACAGGATTTGAGGCCATCCCTGGACATATTTGCCTGGTAATTACTGGCTAAAGTGCAAACTTGAGACGCGAAAAGATTTTTAGAACAACAGAGCCCTCTAATGGATTAACGGTGTATTACTGGGTTTTTCTTCAGTGCTGCAGTAAAAATAATTCAGTTTTCAACTTGAAAATAAAACACAAGAGGTACCGAGAGAAGAATTACAGACTATGAAAGCTTAAAGACAAAAGATATTTCTTCTGATTGTCAAATAGCCAGAAATTGCATAAAGAAAGAGACACTGTTCAAATGGAGGATGTAAAAAGAAACCTCTTAGGACCATTTGATATTTTTGGTTTTAAGTAAATAAGCTTTGGGAAGAAGCTGGTTTTGCACCATTGTTTGTAATATTCATACATGCAGAAGCAGCTGACAGCCTAGCAGCATGTCTAACCTTCATTCTTTTTCGGGACTTGATTTTGGTTTGCCTTCTGCTGCACTGAAGTCAGTGATCTCTGCAGAGCATCCATGTAGTAGAAGGGAATAAACAGCAGAGAGAAACTATAAGGGTGTGCTTTCATGATCAGTTAAAGCAAACCTGAACTCAATGATGTTGAAAAGGCAGAGCTGATACAGCCGCACAAGCAATAGAACTAACACACACTTGCACACACAACATAATCATTTTTAAAAATCTGTAAAAAAAGAAATTGATGGGGGGGGAGGGGGGAGCAAGCAGTCTAAAATTATTTTAGATAGTCATAATCTGCACCCTGAAAACATATAACAGAGCAATCAAGAACGCTTCAACAGTGAATGGCTCTGGAACAGTTTTGTATCAACATACAGTCAGAAAAACTGACTCAGCATACTGGGCAGAGCTGTAAGCGCCCCATACCAACAGAGAAAGATCAAAGGACTACTTGAGACGAGAAAGATGCTCCCAATGGTTATATGCAGGTAGAGTAAGAAAGAAGGAAGAAAGCAAAAACTGGAGGCCTGATACTGAGACTTTCAAGAAGGACATAACTAGTTTTCAATGACCTATCACTCTGGAAGAGAAACTCCTCCACAAGTCTGTATACTTCATTGAAATACCACATTTTTCCCTTAATCAAGAAGCTCAGAACATCCATAAGGGAGAACGTAAAAGTATTCAGGGGCATAAGATGAATACAGTATTGATTTTGAAGGTAAAAGTGGCTGATTACAATGAACATCCACAGAGAGAGGACTCTCATTCATGGAAAAGCATTCCAGGGGTTCTCACTGATGAAATACCTGGAAACCCCATGATGGGACAGTAACATTGGGCATTGCAGCACAGTGTGGGTCATCCCACAGGCAGAGACTGTAAAGTAAGTTGGTTAACTTCATTCTTTCTACCGGAATGATGTGAGAGAACGTCAGTGAAGTACATGGTTTCAGGGTGGGACAGTGGCATTTGTATTTTGGTTTTATTTCTCCTTAAAGACACCTAGCTGTGAACTTTACTTAAATAAACAAACTAGCTGGCATGTCAGCTATTCATTACAATAATCAAGACTGAGAATTTCAGTATAGCTAGAAACTACTGTGCTCAACTATGAAGACCAGTTCCCCTCCATGGTGCTCATTCAGCAAAACACATGCTGCAGGCTTAAATTCAAATAACAGGTAGCCAATACAGTTCTGGTAAAATATTACACCTAAATAATTTCTGAAGTTTTGTTAGAGCTACAGAACAGTATAAACCCATACATTGCACCACATTTTTGATTAGTTGGTTGTTGACTGACCTCAAAGAATGTACCCGACAAGTAAAACTTCCTTGGAGCACAGCAAGAAAAAAAAAAAAGTTCTTTTCAGTCTCAAATTTACTGCCCTTCCCTGGGAAAGAATAGTAAGATCTAATATTGAACATTATGTGGTCCCTCAAGCCTATCTAAAATTTCAAACTTAAGAGGATAATAGGAGAGGCAGTGAGATCAACTCCAAAATTACAAGTCTTACTGAGAGACCATTCATGTTTGAAACGGGAGTTTGCCTGTACAGAAATTTGAGAGAAAATGAGAACAAGGCAAGCATGTTAACACCACCTCCCCCCAAAGGCCCTCCAGGTTCCACCTACTTGTGGGTCATCAATTCCCTCACACAGAAATAATTTCTTCCATTTAGTGTCCTGCAATAGATTTTTCTTCCACTAGTTCACACAGTCATTCATTGAACCCAATTATCCCCTATCTACGGCATCCTAAAGAGTTCCACAGCTAACTACTTTATATAATACATATTCATGTCCAAAACAAAACGCCCGAGATTTTGGGAGCTGAAATGATAGGCCTGCTTCATGATTTTTAATACTGGATTTGTTTGAAGTATTACACTGCACAACAGAAACTGACCAATCTAGGTTCTTAAACAACTGGCCAATCTAGGTTTTTAAACACAAAGAACATCAGTTTTGAACATTTAGCTGAAGTATCACTCAAATACCACAATCTATTTCTGTACAGCACGCTTTCCAGAGCTCTGTATTATAGGACAATGAAACCAGTGCACCAAATAAGCTTTCTGATTTAGTAGAGTGCTTACAGCACACATTTTAAGAGTGAATTAATCCCAGCCCTGCCACTAACCTGTTGTGACACTCAGGGCTTTTCACTTCACCTCGCTATATATTCGTTTTTTCCATTGTACAATAGACATAATGATACTTTGCCTGCTTTCTGAAGCCTTCTGAGAATTGCAGCAATAAAGTACTACATAAAAAGAGATATGCATTTATATTGAAATGCACCTATTCACAAAGAGCACTCAATTTCCAACTCACTAGTTAAATCATCTTTATAAGCATTCATTCACAAAAAGCATATGAAAAATTTACCTGTTCATTTTTGCAGATCCACACAGTGCTCCCCTGAAGTAGAATAAAGATTTTGGCTTTGTATCCTTTCAGCTCAAGATATCCGCTTTTCTCAGGGGCGACAGACGTTTGAGACTGAGAGTTATTATCAGACTGTGATTTCAAGGCACTGAGTATCGTATTAACCCAGTCATTCCTTTCTTCTAAACAAGAAAAAAAATATTAGACAAAGACATATGCTTAAGCAGCAACTCCACTCTTCTCTACACATCAGTTTTCCTGTTCTTCCTACTATGCTATGCTGGTTGACGGTACAGCTATACATCAGAGAGAACATCCACCTTGAAAAGGAGGTGTAAATAAAAATAACACGAGAGTCCATATCATTGGAGATGTTAGCAAAGACAGCCATTCAATTAACTCCCAACAATCAACACATAAATTGATAGTTATACAAACTGATCATCAAGGTTCATAAAATCATGACTACTAGTTCCAAAAGGCTTAGCTCCAGACAGCTTAAAGACTGAGGTGGTAGACAGGTGGCATGTTCAACCTCCTGGAAGCCAGATCAATGGTAAAGTAGTACAGAAGTCATTTAAGCAAAAACCAGGGAGCCTAAATATCTGTCACTAAAGAGGCAAGCCATCGCCAATGCTACTCTATGTTTGGCCATGCTTTTAAGCAAAAACATTTGGCAATTTACAATCTATTCCATTAAGGTGTAGTGGTTAAGCTTGATATTGTCAAGGGTACTGAGTAATCAAGAAAATGCTTGTTTGAATATCTCTGCATGCATTATTAATTTAACATCTTACAAATACATGAACACAAGTAGGTGAAGTAATAAAGTTCCGCTCAGTCTGATTCACTATGTTCAGATATTTCACCAGACTAAGATCAATATACTTTAATGATGAATATTCTGAATGAATGAGACTTCACCCGTGCAATTGGAACATCATGTACGTTTCAACTCTTTGCTCTGAAAGATTCAGGTCATAAATTATACTGGGGGGGGGAGGTGGGAGGGAAGGAAAATTCTATCCATGCTATATATAAAGTTGACACAATCAGTGCCAAACACTGAAAAGAGCACCATTAAAACAGTAACATGCTTACTACATAAATGTCATGTGTGCAGTAAGAAGGAACAAATACACTAATTTAAGCATCAGTAAATAGTTTGAAGAGGAAGATAGCAGCCTGACAGACTAGCACAGGGAAGGTGATCCAAGTGCTTCTCTTAGAAGTTTTGTTTTAATACACGCTCTTTTAAAGTACTTTGAAAAGATCACTGGAATATCTCAGTATAGTTGAGGGCACCAAATTACTGTAATTTTTTTTTTTTTTTAAAACAGGATTTCATTCCAATTAAACTGTATCTGAGCAGATTATGCTCTAATTCATTGCTGTCACCTATTAATTTTTTTGCCCCCAAATTCCCCTAAACTTTCCAAAGCATTATATAGAGTTTTTCTCTCTAGATATTTAAATCAATCGAAAAATACTGTATTTTTGATAGACCAAAAAATAATAAATCAGAACACTGAAAGCAAACAAAATGAGCACTATGATCCACTGATTGCAGACCAACATTGGTACCAAGGGACACAGGTCGATGAAAACAATGATAGCATTCTTTATTTTGATACTTCAGCAGAAAAAAAAAGTTAATAAATAAGGCACACATGACGAAATATGTATAAAAGTCTCCAGTTCAAAAATCTTTGAAAAGAAGTTAAGTACCCTTCGAATAGTCCCAGAACAATTCCCAACCACAAATCCACAGGAATACCATCAAGTAACAGTCTGTGCACATAACAGAAAGCAGAGTTATTTACATAATTTACTATGAACACATCATCCAACTCTGGATACAGTAAGGACCAAATTACCTGTACAATACACATTTCTAACCTTAAGTAAACAGCTTACAGACAGGCTACTATGTCCATGATGGTTATATACTCGATGAAAACACAATTTCGTGTATAACAAGTGGTTGCTCTGAATATGTTATAAGTCAGTATAAGTTATTAACATTTTTATAGTATTCAAAGGCAATGGTCCATAAAGCAAATTACTGCCCTACAAAATGTACTGCACTAAGATGGTTATGTTCCAATTTATAAAAAAAAGTAAAAAAAAAATTTAGAAGAGAAAGGCAAAAATAGTAAAAATAGACGTACTTATAAACTCAGATAAGAGCATAAAAATGCCTGAAATGATTTCAGCCAAACCTGATAAGAAGGATTTGTTCACTGATGCTCCACTCCTGTTACAGCCTGCAGCGAATGTTTACAACCAAGCTATAACCCATAAAAATGGGATTTGATAATGGAAATGCTGAGAGACCCTTAGCTATAATGGATCTGGCATGTACTGCTGTAAATACATATTGCATATCTTTTTTTTCCTAGGTATTCCATTTTATTTGATTGTTTCCATAAATAAGTCATACATGCACTGATACTGATTCCACATATGAGAGCTGTAGGCTGATAAAACATTAAATTAGAAGGCATACTAACTTCCTTACTACAATTTACATTTGTATTCTCAAACAATAAATGGCTGAAAATACAGTATAAGGCAGTAAATAAAGACACACAGAAAAACCCAGATTTCCTTTGATCACCGCATCACATTCAGGCCATCAACTTCATTGTTGCTCTTTGTCAATTTTATACCAAGTGATGACTCGGAGCAGATGTCTAAGAACACACAGCCTGAAAGAGCTGCTAGTGAGACCTGAGGAACGACCAGAAAAATTCATCCTCGGGAGGGATGGGGGAGGAGGCAGAAAAGTTAGAAAATAGTATTCTCATTTTGATGTTTTTACAAGCCATTCCCCAACAATTTCAGTTGTTCTTACAAAGCTTACAGTTATCTCTGGTTTCACTTTATGAGCCCAAAGCTGCTGGATTTCAGAAATACTGCTGCTAATATAACAAGTTATATTTCACAAACATAATTTATCAGCAGTGGTTACATGCCTTTTTCGTAATCATTAGATACACACGTGCTCTACTTACCTTCTTTATCCACACGGAAGACAAAAGTCCTATGGGATGTGACAACTTCAAATTTATTCTCCCCATGAACTCTTACTGTTGCTATAGCAGAGAGCAGTATTATTCCCTTTGAGAACACTTCCTATAATAAAAATGCAATAGAAATAGTTAACTCTCATGGAATGTTAAATGTCTCTCAGGTAATATTACTTTCCAGGATGTTTAGGAAGTTCACATACAGAATCTGTGCTCCTAAAAGTTCACCACACTATTAATAAAACCGCATCAATAAGTAAACCCCTTCACTACCTACACATCACCAGCTTCGCTGTTCTGGGTCTACGCGCACCTACTGCCTTCTAAAATAGAGTAAAATCCCATGGTGAGATAGAATGCATGTATTTGAGATACCACTTCATAAATTGTCTCATGACACTAATATTGCAAAATGTCATACTCTCTTAAATTTACAATTTTATACCAAACTAAATTACATTGACTATCTCACAGAACCATAATTTAAAAAAAAAAAAAAATTATACTTGTAGAATAGAATCAGACAAGTGAAAAAACAGTGCCTTCTCCAGGCAGAAAATTCCAAAGAATTTTCCTGTTCCTTACCCACTCTTTCAGTGTCTAGCCAATGCTCATTTGGTGTCAGAGCAAATTTTACCAAAATCTGCTAATTTCTAACTAGGAATCAGGATAACTGAACACAACAGCATGACAGGAAAAAGGAATTACAAGTACCTTCTCTAAGTGGCTTGTCTTTTAACCTAATTAACCTGAGTATTCCAGATATTTGAGGGGGGAGCTCAAGCAGGCATTCACTGGAGTATTCAGAAATACTCCAAAATTCCTGGCTTCCACAGTTAACGCTGCTGCTTCTGCCCCCACTATGCTTTGATCAATTGGTTTTCTGACTAAGACAATTCAGATATACTACTAAGATTTATGATCCAGATGCAGGAATAGTCCAAGAGTCAGTTCCCCATAAAGAATTTGTACTGCAATAACTTTCCTCCCAAAGTATAAATTATTATAATAGACTATACAAGGACTTAAGGAACCACTGTGAATGCTAAGCATGAAGGATACACAGGATCATTTTTTTTGTTTACTGAGTTTAATATACTACTGATTTTCACCAAAGTCACACTCTTACATCGTTTCACTTCTAGGTACTAATATACGTCAGTGAATGCAGTTTAGCAAATAAATAAATAGAAATATTGAAATACAGCTGAAGTGAGCATGTTACTATCATTACACACAAGAACTACTCTGTCACTCAGAATGATCTTAGCATTGCACATCTATTTCCATTATGGCTATATTTGTTGGAAGAGAGATTTTAACATATTTGTTAATACGGTTGGTTATTATGTTAACTACTGATCCTTCACAGTGACAAAGCAAACTTATTACATATGTTATTTCTAAAGGTGTTCAGCTACAATTATATTACGGTGTTTGCAGGCATCTACTGGCTGTATTTGGTACTGTAAGTGAATAATTCAGACTGCTGAAAGTCACAGCTATTTTATTTTATTTGCTTAAAAAAAACAACAAACTTCAGTTTCCTTTTAAGCTGAGCATAGTTTTGGTTTTGATATTTGAATAATCATCCTTTTTAAAGCTTTGTTCCCCAAGGCATATGAATTTTCAAACACAGTTTAAACCATAATAATTTCTCAATCTTCTTTCTGCAGCAGCTTCTCTTTCACATGCAAGAAAATGCCTTCTGTTAAAAAGCTCTTGTTGATCGAGATACGATTTCTCTTTGAAACACTCCAGACTAGAAATTAGGTGAATTATTTAAGAATACAGAAAACAAAAACAAATAATCACAGCCAAAAACCTCACAGAGATTTCTTCTGTTACTGAGAGGTGTACACTAGTTTTAGGGCTGCTATAAATATTTTCTGACAGAACAATTTTCTAGTGGGGAAAAAAAAGTTTTTTTGATATCAACTGCTTTGATGAAAACTTTTCTTTTCAAATACAGCCCAATAGAGTCGTCCTTGACAGTTCCAGAGCTGAGCTAAAAGATCCTGGAAAACAGTTTTGCACTGCTTTGGCTTTCCTTCCACAACAGACTAAACCTGATTTGAAGAATGATAATGATTCACCTGTTTCACAGACAATTTTGTTCTTTGTTGTGCTCACATGCAACATAACACAACAAAATATTGAAGCTCTCCACATAAAAAGGCAAGACTTTTTCCTAAATCATTCATATATTTTTCAGGGACCCTAAGGTGTTTTTAAATAAAAACTTTCCACATAATCTGCAGTTCTTGCCATACTATAAAGTGCATGTTAAAGCACCAGAGATCTCCTGCCAAAATTAGGAAGAAATTTGAAAAAAAAAAAAAAAAAAAAATACCAGAAGAAAGTACTTTTCTGACNCCCCACAAAAAAAAAAAAAAAAATAAAAAAAAAAAAAAAAAAAAAAAAAAAAAAAACCACAAAAAACTGTGCACACTGGGAAGCTGAAAAAGATTTTCAAATTTTACCTTCCCCTCTTCAGTTTGCTCTCACTTCAGTGAACCACATTCTGTTAAGACAAAACCACACGGGATGTTGCTCTGACCACATCAACTTGCTGAGTATCATGAACGTAGAAGAAATGAGCAACGTCACAGATTGAAACAAAAACCGTTCCTAGGTCAGACACTTTTGTAGAAAACTAAATATTTTTTCATATATGCAGATATAAAGTGAAGAAGAGATCTCTATCGATTGGAAGTTGACACACAACTAGATCAAGGTTACAGAAATATTTAGAAAATTAAGGTTTAAATCATTCAGAGAAGCACTTAGAGTGGCTAAGTACACTTTTTCAGGAATACTACCCTCTGTGTCTTCCCTCCCCATCCTCCACTTGTTTCACTGTCATTAGCCATGTAGCACACTTCCCCTTCTTGAGAAGTTCACTCTTCTCAAGTTCCTAATTTGAATGACAAATAGAGCTATTTAATATTGTTAGTGTTTCTGGGTAAAATAAACAGTTTCATTCCACTGAGTCTACCCTTCTCTGCTTGTAATAATAAAAAAAAATATCCGAGTATGGATTGATTTCCTTTTGAGAACTACTTTTAATTGATATGTGAAACCAAAAGTATAGCAATTCTTCTGTAACATGCTTGTCTGTGTAGGAGCAACCTTGGTCAAACACACATTAGAATAGACTGATCTTGAAATCAAGACCTAAAGTTAAAACAACTTCCCCATTTAAACATATATATAGCTATCCACACAGCTAGAAGGACGGACCCGCTGCCTTGCAACAAACTGTGTAACTATCCCTGTCTTTACCAGAACCAGCTCCTGAGCTGCATGCAGGTCTTGATGCGTCTGCAAACAGTTGCTTATGATGTCAAGGTAACAACACACAAGCAACAGCAGGAACACGCTGGTATGAGTCTATCAGGGAATATGAAAACTCTGAGTGTGGGAGCAGTGATCCAGCAGAGATCAAAAACTGTACCAAAACCTCGTGTTCCCCACTGACACTGCTGCTCACACAACAGAATCCACTCTGCACTGAGAACTGTTGGTAGCCAACTATGTTTTCCTCTTACCTGCAAGCTAGTCCACGAGTTTCACCAAATCACCAGTTCCCAGAATTTGCTTCAGGCCTCACAGTTCTCAGACATACGAAGTTCATAGCATGTCACTCATTAAGTTAACATATCAGACACCCAGATTTGGTGAAACGGTATACACACACAGACCAACCACCGTCTCTTTCCATCCCAGGAGTGAGGTTTTGTACTCAGATTCCAGGAAAAGTGAGACAAAAAGGTTCAGACCAAGCTTTTTGCAAGGTCCTGATAGTCTAACCTATCACAGAGACCTTTTAAATAGAGGACGCAGAGTTAGTAGCTTTCTATGCATCATGTGACACACTAAATATTCCCCTGAGCAAAAAGGAAGATTTCTGGAATCTCCTATGACAGACAAATATAACAAGTACTGTTCTAGAGTAATTGACCTCCAAGTAACTTTTTCAGTGACCTTCAAAAAAAAAAAAAAAATCCCCCGTGCAGATACAAGAATTAAAATTCTGTATTAGCATTTCTTTCCCTAATTATGCTACAGACGGTGTTAAGCAAATCCCAACACTGTATTTTTCAAGTCTTCCTTAATGACTAACCCTGCTTTTCTGCTCCTCTGAAGCCCTGGGATGAATACCACAAACGGGTAGCATTTTTTGTCACTACAATCCAAATGTTATTCTATTGTTCCCTTTATCTACAAAATGTCTTCTACTGTGAGTGAAGTAAAGTAAGCAAGTAAGCACAGATTGTTTCAGGTTCCTAATCAGTAGGCATAAAGATCAATGTAAATAATTTTTTGAGCTTGTTCTTAATTTCTATGACCCCTCAGGAAATAAGCATTCTTTTCCTACTTCAGTTCTATCCCTCTCATAATCTGCTAAAATAGGTCCAAGAGCATGCATATTATAAAGCAACTATAGGACTTTCATTGATTATTACCACCCAGCATACTGCTTGGGAACTTTTACTTGAAAGTGTATTTTGTTCCTAATATAACATGCATCTTTAACAGGAAATGCTTTCCTGCATTTCAGATAACATACATGTGCCTAACCTCATCTCCATCAAACACAAATACTATACAACCATCTATCACTTGAGTTTAAGAAGTTCTTAATTTCTTCCAAGAAGAGAAATTAATTAATCACAGAGCAAAAGAAAAAGAATTTTATAGTGGTCTAGAGTGCATTAAATAAAAGAAAAATAAAAAAGAAACCTTTCACAAAAAAGAAAGCCATGTTTAAAGACAGGACAAAAAAAAAAAGGGGGCGTTTCTATTGTGAAAAAGTATCAAAAGGTCAAATAAGCCTTTTGTAAATTTCAGTTTCACAGAGGCAATACACATTTTCTTCCAAGCCATGATTTACAAATCCATTTTAGTATCGCATATCAGAAGTGAACTACTTTAATCAAATCAACTCATGAGTCTGCAAACGTTTCAGTAAGATTCAATCCTTAGGTACAGAAAAAAAAAGAACAGTCACTGACATCACAGTACTATGCTGATTTTAACAAGACCCATTCAAACATAACCTAGTCCAATTACATATGATTATTCCTAGAAGACAAACAGGAAAGAGACATTCTTAATTAAAGAGTAAGCAAGTGAATGGGGTTTTTGGTTTTTGAAAGGTCTTCCACGCCAAGTTTAATTTCTCTCTCAAAATCTCCAGCATGCTGGGTTTCCATGACAAGACATTTTGTGACCACCATCAAAATAACATTGGATCTCTTAAATGTGTTTTGCATCATCCTGTTCTGTTTTGCAGAATGCACAGGTATCACTCTTTCAGTAAAGTAATAAATTCTGATGATATCTACCTGTAAAGGTCAGGAATACAAGCCCTTGTAGAAAACAAGATGATGAACAATACATGAAGATCTCAAGGACACCTTAAAATATTTAATAGTATCTTATCCCAGTACTTTGCAATTTAAATGAATTTAAGGTGAATATTCATTTGCAATTATTTCTGAATTTCTTCATGGTAATGTGTGTATTACAAAGATGCGTTTTCTCCCAAACCTGACCAACACCAACATGTCACTTACCTTTTCATTATTGTAGTAAGAAATGCTGTCTCCATCAAACTTAACCCAGCGCTTCTGAAACATACGTTTGCTGTGAATCAAAAATTAATACACTTAAAATTATAAACACAAGTTAACACTGGCTTTTAAGAATGTCTCAAGCACATATTATAGAAAGGTCAAATCATGTTTAGCTTCCTGTGTTTCAGCCTAAACATTTTGAAAATTAAAGTAAATCTTAGCCCTATCATATCTTTTCAAAGGAGAATGCTTATTTCAAATATAATAAAAATATCTGGAAACAAGAAGTGCAGTATTACTGGACTTCTTTTATAAATCAGTGTCTTCCTGTTTTTAATCAATTCAGTTTCCTTTCTCTCAGTTTCTTCCCCATGTGCTCTATATCACATCTGAAGTGACAGAGGAAAAAGAACTTTCAATAATGTAAGTTTGCTTGAAACTAACAAGGATGGGAACTGACTATTTTTATTGAAGGCAAAGGAATATTCTGAATATAGAGCCTGTAACACTTAAGGGTATGCTCTGTAAGATACTTTCCAAAAAGGAAAGCTGAGAACCTAAAGCAATCATCTCATTGCCAGGTTTATGAGAAGGACATCTCTGTTTACAGGCTATGGTATCTTCAGTCATCAACATCTCCTGAACACTCTTTTCCCTGGCCAATGAATAAATAGAGGTCACACCAAATCACTCAACAAGTGCAACATAAAATCTCATTTACAATCAGTGTTATCAACTGGACATCATTAATAGAGAAGCTCATTTGATTATTTCAATCTGTTGCTGTTAACTCATGCTCTATAAGGACCTCCTAAAAAAATTATTTATACACGAACCTGAAGTAGTCTGCTATGCTCATTAAAAATGTTGACAGCCTATTAGTTACCATCTATAAAAGTTTCAATTCTAAAATCTATTAAACAAGTTAATTAAGCAAGAACAAGACCCCACTCTAACATCTCTTTTCCCAACGTTATTTCCTTTCCTGCTAAATGAGTTCTCTGCTTTAGGATTAGTAGACTGTGATAGTTTATCAAAACTTTAATCAAACAGCAGCTCTGGCTTAATTAACTCGTATTATACAACTACAATAAATCATCATTATTCATAACCCGGAAAGGCCAATGTAAAATCTATTCTCCATTAAAATGTCAATAAACTTCAGGATGATGCAGGGAAGAAAAAGTGAACCCAAGTAGCACGTACAGTGTGAGTAAACTGAATAGCTTTACAATTTATAGTGAGCTAACCAAAAAGAGAAAATGTATTCTAAATGCATGATTTGTAGAAATTTAAGAAAACGGTACATATTCATTCCCCTGAGAAGACACAAAGTGCCAGGTGTAAATAGAGCTCTATAAAAACAAGGGAAGCGGGCGGGGGGGGAGGAGAACAGAAAGAAACTTTCAGTTGGTAGGGACTGAAATAAAATATGACAGTGCTGTTAAGGGATGAAAACATCATTGTTTTGGTTTCTTTTCTTTGGTTAGTTTCTTTACGTCTTCAGACATTTGAGAAAGAGTATTGTAAGAAAGAGAACCAAAAAAATGTAGCATTCATTAAACCATGCTTAAGAAAAAGTCCTTGAAATTCAGCCAAGGAATATCACTGGCCCAAGGCTACTGATTCTGCAATTGTTCTACTCGGTTGTAACCAGTACTAATTTTGTGGTTAACCCATTATCTTTTTCAAATAGTGTGTTCTCACACTTTACTTTATCTGAAGCCTTCACACTTTGTTTGCAACTCTATTCCTTCAAATAGCACAAGATGAGTCAACAGGATTCAAGAATTATACTTCTTATTACTCTATTAGCTAACTGACAAAAGTGTTGTTAAAAAAAAGAAGTCCTGTAAATGAAATAAAACAAAAGTTACAGCTAACTGCAGCTCTCCGAGAAGTCAATACACTAACAATTCTGAAAAAGAGATGCCCAAATCCATATTATGCTGGGAAAAAGTCTTTTGACTCTGTATATTATTATTCTTTGGTTCTTTAGCAAAAGTAAACAATGACAATCCATAAATGAGAATGAAACTTTTGAAACAATTAAAAGAAGTTTGAGCAGATTGAAATTCCATAATGGTAAAATAGGTTTATTAAACCGGATTTATTCCTTCTTGTTATTCACCTTGAACATTGTATTGCTGTATCAACACAAATAAAGCCAAAATCACAAGAAATTAAAGCCTGCTAAATGAGAACTCTTAAAATGGAACAACAACAAAAAAAAGGGATATTGCTATGCAATAGAGCTACTTCCAGTGGGCTCAAACCAGATTGTATTCTCAACCAATGTAATTCAATAACTTTGTCACTAAACTGAAAAAAACTCTAGTTGCTATATTAGTCAATGAGTAGTGATGATTACTATAGCCACAAATAATGAAAGGCAAGGCCAAACAGTTTAGTATCACCTTTCAGTGTAGCTAAAAATACAGTCCTAAGACCAAAGAATGCAGAATTACTAAGGCTTGAGTGGAAGTACAGTAAAATAGATGGATTACAGCATTTACAAGGATAACAGCTTTAATTTCTAGATGCTAAGTGCTAGTGAAGATGAGAAATAGACTTAAAAAGTAAAATTGTGCCACTTTCAATACAAAAAAAGGAATTCAGAAGAAAGTTATAAGAACAACTGGAGATCTAGAAACTACAATTTAATATGAAGGATAGTCTATTCAATTTACTAAGGAGGAGGTTAGAAAAGTTTCAGCAGAGTTTGCAAATAATTATGAAGTGGAGATCTGATAATAGAGTGCTCTTTAGTGTAAAACAACCTAAGAAGAGCTGGAATTTAAAGTAGGTTAAAATAAAACAAGAAAAACTTCAAAAAGTAACAGAAATCAAACATAATATTTTTTAGTTTTTTCTTACCTAAATATGTGTCAAAGAGTCTATTATCTTTCTATTGTGTTCCTCTCTCCTCTTCATTGTTTGAAATCTTAAAGCAAGACTTGGGCTCAGATTCCTGCCATCAAACTTTATGCACATCAGTAAACTAAACTAGGAGACAATTCAGCCTAGATGCATTTCTAAACTCAAAACTCAACTTATATGGACAATTCTGAAACCAGCAGGATCTCCAGTCACAATAACTATTAAATTATACATCCACCGCCAAATTGGTAAAGCAGTATTTCAGAATCAGAGTTTGTTTTCACTTACTTTGTAGCCACAGAAAATCAGAAAAAATGTACATATTGGAAATACTGCTACAAATTAATTTTGTATTTTTCTGCTACAGTTCATGACTGGTGATCAACGTTTTTAACGAAAAATATTTTTCTTGAGTTCGCCTCCTAAATAAACTTTCGAATAGGTAATGTCATTAAAAACTAAGAATTCAGAAGAGTCCTATATTCTTGCAACAGAAACACTTCCCTTTCCTTTTCCACCACAAATAGTAAGCAGTGACCAAATACAAACCTAAGACCTCGCATGCAAACATACACCTTCACAATTACATAGCACTGACTACAAATACCATACCCTTGAGGAGATAATTTATCCAGCCATCCTGCTTTAACCTTCTTTACTGATGGTCCATAAAAACAAGCATATGGTGTTATGGATTCATTTCCAGTCGAAGTCTGATCTCCATCAAATTGCTGTTCACTGACCAAGCAATCTGAATCTTTACTTTGTATGTTACTACAAGATGCTGAGTGTGTTTTGGCTTTATTTTTCTTCTTCTTTAAAGGCAAAGAACGCTGTTCCACAATAGAATATACAGATTCACTTTCAGATTCTTCTGGTGCTAATGATTTGTTTTCCTGGGACAAGGATTCATTTTTTGCAAATTCCTTTGTCTTCTCTTCCCGATTATTAAAGGAACTAGAAAGAGAAAGTGCATTTTACTCTCAATGTATTGCTACAATGCACAAGTACATAAAATTATTAATTAGAACAAATACTGCTAAGGCATAAATATGTTCGTAACTTGTTTAACCATTGTAATAACCACAGACATGCTAAACACAATATATCTTATAACTATGACCATACGGAATCCTAATTTCTCCATTCGACAGGACTGGTAGCAAGGTAACGCTTGCTGGTTCCTTTAGAAGCCTGAACAAAAATTCAAAATGAATTCTTCTTCCGCAGAAAACAAGCTTCATTCATTTTAATACTTTGGATGACTCTCTTCCCTCTTCCACCTCAATAGAAGCCAGGCACACCCTGAGACTTAAGCAGCACATTAGCTCCCATTTTGTCAAACCACTGGCCACTGCCTCATGACAGGAGTAGAGAATGGTTTAGTTTTGTGTTTTGTTTTGGGGTTTTTGTTTTGTTTTGGGTTTTTTTTTGTAATGAGGAGATAAAGTATGAGAGTACTAAGGCATGGTTAGCTACCAGACACAAAAATAAAACTTGTATCTTCCTTGTTCTGACTGGGGAAAAGAGGGACATCTTCCAAATCTACAAAAGACACTGAAACCTGGATTAGAAAGTCTCAAGACAGCCACAGAGCCAAACTTCACCTCCTATAGCATGGGGTAATGGCTCAAATAGGAAAAAAAATTTAAAAATACATTCATGATTGTGCCTTCAGGGCTAGAGATACTTGTGATATCAGTAAATAACTTTTCCCTCTTTATGTTATGAATTTCTCTATAATTCTTATTTAATACCATTGATTCTTGTAAGAAGAATACTCTTCATTCATTCCTAGACCCAATTTATTTTCACAAGCCAGGAATTCATTTCCATGAAGTTCCTAGAAAAGAAATATATTGTAATCAACATTTGTACTGAAGTATTAAGTGATATTTAAATTACTATAGACATAAATCACACAAAAACAACAGCCTAGCTATCAAAGATATTCTTCAGAACATTTTCAAATATGCATTTGAAAGATCATGTTTTTAAAGTATTTCAAGAAATGTTATTTTCAATATTTCCTTTTTAAATAATAATACTCAAAAGCATTTGAGCATAGTCCAAAATACCTGATACAAACAAATTAGATAAAGAAATTCAGTGTGCAGAAACATCAGTGCTCTGATTTTTCTTGAAGCACAACTGAATATTATTTTTACCCTAAAATTTTTTAAGCTCAAGAGCCACATGTTGCACGCGTATTAAGTATACTATTTATGATCTGCCACTGCTAGCCTATTCAAATCAATACTTCTCCGAATTAAATGTACAGCCTTCATGGTACACTAAAGATAAGACTATGGTAAATTCAAACTCCTACAGTAAGACTGAACTCAGCCGTATTGAACATATCTCACGATGTCTTGCCAAGCTCTTCTTCCTAAAAGGCACATTTATTAATGTTTGTTTAGAAATCTTTATCACAAACTGCTTGCACTGTACAAAATGTCAAAGTTAACACTGTTCAATAACATTAAATTTCACACTTCCAAACTTGTTCTGACAATCATATTGCATTACCAAGCTTCTCAATAGTTGTCTTTCTTCCTTTTAAAAAAACCAAACACTAAAATGAACACCTTTGTGCTTTCTGATGGAAACATTTTAATTTACTTATTTAAGTTTTGACGTGCATGTCATGAAGCTGAAGGGTGACAGAAAAAAGTGGATAAGCTTTCACAACAGTTGCCATTTGTTTTCTGCGTCGCAGTACCTCATCTTGTACTTGAGGACTGTGACATGGCAACATGAAAAGGCAAGCTTAAAAAAACACATAGCCCAAAGCTGAGTACACGTACACTGCAGCAAAAATTGTGGAAATCACAGGCTGCTGCTAGGATAAACCTAGGTGAAACAGTCTGCCTTCCTCTGCCAGCCAGATCCATTATAAAAAACAAACAAACAACAAAACACCAAAAAACAACCACCACCCTCACAACACACTATTAACTATGCTGTAGCACCAATGATTAGGCAAAAAAAGCCCAAACCAGCACCAGGAAACATCCATACACCTTGCAAACAAACTAAACAGAAAACTCAAAAGCAACCTGTCTACTGCTTATCAAATGCTTGGATTGACTGGAATCTCACAAAAAGAGGGGAAATGGCAGTGTCCCACTTCTAACGCAATAGTCAAGAGGCTAATATCATCGCCCAGGAACTATCTTCAGAATAAAAATGGTCAGTATCTTTTACCTTCATTTGCTTATTAGGATGTAACTGGAAACCATACCCAATGAAGCTATGTGGTAAGTACCGCTTCCTCCCTCTCATGAACCATTACTGTAACATTTTTTTGTCCTGCTTGTGCCCACTCCGCAATCTACAGCACTCGGGTGAGTGAATTCAGGGAACCTGAGAACTTCCAAGCAATAACCAAGAAATGCATTTCTATTGCTAGTAGATTTTAAAATGCAGAAATCCACAAATGAATACGGGTTGTGGGGACAGTGAGTTCTATTTGTTCAAAGACCCAAATTAAATCCCAAGCATTTCCAATGTGTTACAGAATTACTCTGCAAGATGTTTAGACTCAAGATGAGACAAAACTCCCATCTCCTACCTCCTGCAAATCTCCAGGGTATTATACAAAGGTAGTTGGCAGCAGCCTTTTCTCCTGCAGACACCTTTATAAGAGAAGTATTTCTTAAGAGACAGGTATAAATGTTACACAGAAGCTGTCTCTAAACATGAACTGTTCTTGTGCACAGGAAGCACCCACCCTTAAGGAAGAAATCGGGCTTCTGGATCCCAGACAGATGAACTGCCTACTTGCAGCCCTGTACAAAAGTCCTCTACTTTCCATCAGGAAGTAATTCAGACGCATTTTTGGTTTTAGCTTTTTTCTAACAGGTAGTCTTGATCACAACAGCAAGTCAGGAAAGCTGAATACTAAAACAGGGACTGCATGAATAGTATTGTGACTGAAGCTATATTAAACAAAGACTCAATGCCATTCAGGACCAGCGTCTTCCTTAGAAGATGCTGCCTTCATCTTCTATTAAAGTTAATGTCACACAGTTCTCCTCAGGTTGATTCTTGAATCATGATTTGCAATACAATTTTATGACAGGTCCATAAAGGTAAATTCCTCCTTTTAAAATATCAAGGGTTCTTATTTTAAAGTGATAAGATTTGCAATCTGGCCAGCATTCCACAGTATCACAATGCTCACATAGTTTACTGAACTCAATATGCATGTTTAATTTAGTCTGACAGTCTACAGCAAGAAATAAAGCCAATACTTCACTCTCTAGAGGCCTGAACTCATTAGAATTCAGTTATTCTGTGAAGAAATTCCAACATACTTGACTCTTCAGTTGGACACAACAATAAATCAGCTCTAAAACATTTGGATTTTTATTTGTGTTATTTTTAGATCAGTATTAAAAAGAACTTCTTTCTTCATGTTGCCCTTTAGAGATTTCTGCTTCTGTCTGTCTTTCTTCCTGACCTAAGTCAAAGGTATATTTTCTTTATAACTTTAATTCCCTGTTCTCTCCTGCTCACTTACCTCCAGTCTGTAGTGACTCATTACTTATGTCTACAGACACTCCCTTTATAAAAGCCTATAGAAGCCTCTCCTCCTTTACACCAACGAAACAGGACAAAGGGTAACGGCCAACTTAGAAGCCCTTAGAACAAATTCCAGTCAGAGTAGCAATTTGCTACATTTTCTTATATATAGACAAACTATATTCTCATGTGAGATTATCTTTTAAAATGAAGCAGCAGTTACAAGCCCTAAAATCTCATATACTTTACAGTGTTATCTAAACTTTGTTTCTAGTATACTTGATACCTACTGAAAAAAAATCTTAAAGTGAAATGTATCTTAGGACCTTTGTTTTATGGTTCTTCTTTATAACCTTTGTCTGCAACTAAGTTCTAGTGGAACCAAAATTAACTCTGAAGTTTCCAACAGGCATATGATAAATATAACTCAAAAAAACTGTTCACTTACATGGAAATGATAATTAAAATCCAAATCTTCAGATCAGGGAAAGCATGTTAAAATACACTACATGAATCGTGATTCTATTACTAGGAGAAAGAGTAATTTTATTTCAAGCAGTTAATCCAGTTTAACAGCATGGTATTTCTGTATTTAGTGCCTTTGTAAGATAAGAAAGATTGCTGACAACCTTCCTGGATATGCTTTTTTATAACCGTTTCAATGAAACTTAGAGAATAATCCTAAGAATTAACAAGAAAGCTAGGGAACTTTTTCTAGAAAACCTGCTTATACCACTGAACTAATTGCAAAGAAGTTAAATTTTGAATTTTTAAAGACATTGGCACAGACAGCAATAACTGGCAGAGACAACACACTGTACACAAAGAAAGAAAAAGAAAGTTTAAGTCACTTTTGTCTGCAGATAAGAACTACAAGGAGAAACAAGACATGAATTTATGCATACCTCCTTAAAAAGTCAACAACAAAAAAACCCACAACATATTTCCAAAGAGAAGAAAGTACATGCCAAAAATAGACATAATTTTTATGCTTCTAAAACCCAAGCCATTAGAAGATGGAATTTGAACCATTTATTTTCACGGATCAATTCTTAAAAAATTTAAGTTGGGTTAAAAGAATCCTAGGCATCCATTTCAGTAGCTTTCATTTTATTCAATAGTTTAAGAAGTGAAACATTAGAGTGAAGATCAGGACAGAAACAGAGAATAATTTACTATTTTCTCTAACTCAGTGGCTTGAGATCAGCTGGGACAAGTATAAGCAATCAGAGAATCAACAATTTCTGGTCTGCATCCTGCTGAGACAGAAGCAGGAGCTGGGATTCACGGCATTTGGCGGACGCCTCGCTAAGCCAATTTACCTCCCAGATCTCCACATGATTCAGAAGTCTGTCCACATGCATCTATGGCATTCACACCACCAATTACTGACCCCAACAAAAATGCTCACTTCAGAGAATCCTACAACAAAAGTGACTTTCTGGTTATACAGCAAGTTTAGGGGATGCAGAAAAATATCAGAAGTACCGTGAACTTTCATATACAGGAATTAAAAAAGCGTGTGGCCAAAAGTGACCATTAGATCATCTAAGCTAACATACAAGCTGCTTTCATAGGATATACACAAGCCTGTGTAGAGATGCCCAGTCTTGACCTGCAGCTATCAGAAGACAGGAAAGCCACTTTTACCTTTACTAGTCAGAATTAATGGTTATCAACCACAACCTCACTTAGGCACAAAGTATTACAATATATCCTGTCCCTGAGTGTGTAAAAGGAAGGCAACAAGGTAGTCTGCAATTGCCTGTAACTGACTGTTTTGCATTTGATACAGCAGCTCTAGGCATTAAAAAAAAAAAAAAAAAAACACAACAAAAAAAAAAAAACCCACAAATCAGTTATCAGTCTTACATTGTTTAAAAAAAACAAAACCAAAACCAAAAAACACCCAAACACACACCACAACTTCCTATTACTATTGGACAGTACAAAGCGTATCTCAAGATTAAGAAAAGTCACTAGTCCACAAATATTTATATTATACCTTTTACACGTACCTAAAAAGACAGAAAAGTTACTTGGAACTGATAAAGCAGACGAAAAAAAAAGTAAGGGCAATAAAAAATACGTAACATGAAGATTAAAGCGAAGATAGACCATTTATATCCAGACTTCTCAACTTACTTCATCATCTCTAGGGTTGTCACAAATAAAGGCTTCCCCATATGGAGAGATGACAGGCGGCTTTTCTTCTGTGAAAGTTTCTTAAGCAAAAAAAAATAAATAGAGTCATACAGTGCAACACTCTACTAAAGTACTAATAAAATCAACAAGGGACACAGATTTGTCTACTTGTGATTTCTCTGTCCTTCTCAGAAAAAAAATCTGAAGAACAAGAAACAATTTCCCATTCCTAACTGAACTCCAAACACCTTTTTTTCCCCCTCAGATACTACCTACTCAGACACCACTACTATTACTACATAATTTGGATATAACTTGCATACAGGCTTTTTCTTCTTTCCTAGTCTGCATTAAGTTAAAAAAAAGCCTCTTTTGTTGCATACTTTTAGGAGCGATAGCTCTAAAGCATCCTTTATTCTGACTTTCAAAAAAAACCAAACAACAAAAACTCATTTGTGCACAATCTTCATTTTGAGACCAAGTATTTGCTTGAAATTAATATGCATAACTTCAAAAAGACATACCTCTAGAGTATGAAAGAACTTTTGTTTACAACTGACTGCATAAGACTTCTAAACTCTTCCAGTAAATTATTTAATACAGTTAATTTCCTGTTATTTCCTGGAGCTATGAGCACTAACTAACAAATTAAGCAGCATCAGTCAGGAATACGCTCCTAAAATCTTTCAAGAAAAAGTTAACTATGCTTCAAAAATCTGGATCTAATCTTAGAAACTCAAAATACTATATTCTAAAAAAGCATATTAGAATAAATGAGGTTTAAAGACTGGAATTTCTAATTCTCATTTTATTAGCTCATAAACAAAAGCTAAGTAAAAATGCAGAAGTGGTTAAATGTTCTACTGTTACATACATCACTTTTTCCAGTCCTTCCAGATAACAATATTTCTTAAAATAAGCAAGTCAATACTCATTTTAGACAACTTCTGATCTGAGGTTTCTTTTTCATCAATATTCAAGATGTAAATATCAACGTGCTTAACTCACTGTTTTGTGAAATTTGCCTCCCAGTGCAAGAAATATTTACAAGATCCACATTTCTTCTTTTCTGCAGGGAACTTGAACAAAACAAAGCACAAAAGGGAAACATTAAGTGAAATTGCCTAGAAATGGAGCAAAAACATCTTATGCAGTTAAACTATTAAAATTATATACAAATGTAGAAATAGTCAATTTTAAGTCTTGGGAAAATTTCTGATTTAATTTAAAAGTCACTCAACGATGTGTTTTTTCCTCCCTTTATGACACTGAATACTTCTCTGATCCTAGCACACAGTTTAGGGTTGGTTTTGTTTGGGTTTTTTTTTAATTGACCTTATGATACATTTAGATCTCCGAGATGCATAGAGACCCCCCACTCTTCCCCCACCCTTTACCCTCCCTTCTCCTTCACGCTGATTACCAGTAACTGTATTTAAAGAAGGATGTACTATGAAAGTCTAATTTAACATTAAGCTCAAAGGGAGCCTGGGCATGGAAGTCTAAACAAAACATGCTCTCAAACACTGTGACACCTGCTGTAAAGTTTTGCTTTCCTAAGGTGATTTTTTTCCCAGAATGTTTTCAATTTGAGACATAAACATTGCACTGCAACTGCCTGTGATACCACTGCACATTTTGTAGACAGGTAAGAATGTATCCACATACACAACAGAAAAATTATTTTTCTTATTGCTGGTGTGCTGGCCCCCTAGTATTTCATCAATTTCACATATAGTGGCACTTGCCATGCTGCTAAAGATCACATTTTTTTTATTATTATTATTATTTGAGACTTCAGACTAAGACAACAGCTTTAGAATAACAACACAGGAACAAATATACCTGAATTAGTACATTTCCAACCCATCTTCACTACTTTACCAGTCTGTATTAGAGCTGTTTTCAGCCAAGCTCTGATTTCCCCTGTTAACATGAACAATTAGTAATTTTTTCTCTTAATTTCATTTTCTCTGCTTGGAATAACAGTGATACAGATCCTCATGAATCCTTACAGAATATTCATTGATTGATAAATGGCATACATGATCCTTGAAGATTTTCTAACAGTTTGCATGTCCTCCATCCTTTAAAGCCAAAGATAAGTATGTTTTACTAAAATTATAAATAACTTTTGTTTCCTCGTTAGACATATTGAGAATTTTTATTCTTTTAAGATTAGCTATATTCAAAACTTTAGACACACTGTCCCATGAAGTCCAAGTTGAATTACTCCATATAACAGGCTGATGTTTGTCTATGACGGAAGGCATACATATATGAACCACTATTTCATATAATTTTTAATCCATGCCTAAATCTGCCCCAAACAAATTACTAAATTCAAGACAGAAACCACACCTTCTAAAGTTATTCGACATTTCAAATGTTATCCAGATAACATCGATTAAGTTCCTCAATGATACTTTGTAAAATCCTGGTTTTAGAAAACACAGGGTGAGTTTTACCACTTAAGGTGGACCATGGCCTAGCTCCCATACATAACTGTTTACCCTCCGGAAGTATAATTACAAAAACAAACAGCAAATACTTTTAAAAGTCTGTGTTCTTCATACATTTTACTAAAATTGATGTAGTTACTAACCTAATTTTAAAAAACCTAGTATGTTTACAAAAAAACCCCACCCTAACTTTTCCAACACAGACCAGATTTTTTGTGGTTAGGTTGCATTTTTTTAAGAATATTAATAGAATTAAAATAAATTAGAGATACAGATAAGCAGTTTTGAGTCAAAGAGCTTTTAAAATGATGGTGTTCTTCCTTATGTAAAACAGTGAGTCATTGGCTTAGTTTCAGGGTGGATGGATTTAAAATTGGGTAATGGTAATAACAACAACTGAAGATAAATTCACCAGGAAATGAAAAACAAGAAAGCAGCTTAAATATTTGCATTTTTTAAAATTCATATATTTTTCAGGACTTGTGTATTCCCTTTTGATTATGTACCTACATGTACGTATACATAGCAAGAAGACCTGTTAATAAGCAAAGCATAGTCTTTTTTTCCAGCAATCAAATATAAAAGCTTTCTGTGATTTTTAGAAAACAAAGTTATAACTTACATCACATAAAGACTATCTCAAGATATAAAACAAATGGAATAAGTTTACTTTGAAGAATTGTTTAAGAATAAGTTTACTTTGAATTGGAAGATTATGTATTAGAAACAACATACAGTGCAAGATATAAAATTATAATAAATTGTCAGTGCTAACAGCATATTTAGATAGTTTTTGTACAAATTGAATACCCGGATCAAAAGACACAAAAATACTGAAGACTTTTTTGAGTGCAAATAAGATCGAAAAAAATCTTATATCTACACAAATCTCTGACTTTCCTTAACCATTTCCAAAATGTAATACCTCTTCAGATTAATGATCTTCTTTATTTTGCTCTTTGTAGGAAGGTTAGTGCAAGCAGTCTGCCAATCATGAAGTGTGCCAATTTTACAAAGATATAATAATTTCAATTAAATTATCACTTTGTTTAAACTGTGGAGATTAAGACCCACTATTTTCATATATTAAGAGGTACCGGATGCGGCTCAGGCTGCATACTCTTCCCCACCGCCCTTTCCTTACGCATAAACAGGATGAAAGGGTGTGATGAGGCAGCGGCTGGTCTAGCTAAAGGCTGAGAGACTGGAAAGGTGAGAACTTTGCACTGGGCTGAGCTGAGCTGTTTTATTCAATATACTCCCGTCACCTTGCAAATAATGTGAGGGAGAGAGGTCAGTGCAAGCAGTCGCTGCTTCAAAGTCTTTACTGGCATTCATCTACTGAGCTTTTTAAATGAATGAAGCTTTTGTATTCAAACTCATTCAAAACATGTTTTCTTTTCTATCTATCTCAAGACATAACCCTCCCACAATGCAAACATGTGAAAAGCACTCTAGCATGCTCTGTTAATGCTTTGGGGCTCATACACTGCTTGCAGAGGTAAATTAAGGGTGTTGCTTGACCACAGGAAAAGAGGGAGAGCAGCTGCTCTCCTAAAAATGTTGCTTTTGGTGATCAAATACAGGATAGAGAGACACAGCAGCACCAGCTTCGGAACCCCATTAGCAATCTTGACTACTTATATGTTAAGAAATGGATCTAAAGAATATCAGCACCAAGCAAGAAGTTTCAACCATAGGATCTGCCAGTTGCAGAAAACAAACAGTGCTTGCTCAGGCCAAGCACCATTATCTATTTTATTTGTATTTACCCCCAAATGCAGCGTATTTTCCAGAATTACTTTTGGTCAACTACTTCTTATTTCTCTTAATAAACAATCATAGCAATCCCACTACTGAACAACACAAGTAATAAAGTTGGGGCCTATAAAAAAAATCTAGAAGAATATAGAGTTCATCAGCCTGAAATTTCATCTGCATAGCATTCTGTATAATAAACAGATCTACCATGTTGTAAATCTGCTTAAGCTTTTTCTTTCAACAGGTTGTTGCTCTGAATGATGCAACAGTAGCGATTTCACTTAAGAGTGACTGCTAAATGTCATGATCCAAAACCTCTAAAACTCTCTATACTTACTATCTTTAATCTTGCACTAAAGGCACGTCAGTGGTTAGCTCAATCCATTGCATTACTTATACTATTTTGTCTTACAAAAGCCTCAATTTTTCACTCATGTCTGTATGGAAGAAGTCACTTAGATGAAATGTACCAAGAGAGACCATGAAACTTCCAATCCACTCTGTTTAGCCCTTTGCTCTGTTCTGTAACATGACTGGCAAACCATATTAAAAATCCAAGACTGCTCTGCTTAAATACAGAATGCAGGGTCCCAGAAAGGGTGACTACTTTATCTAATAAAGACATTTTGGATGCAGATTATTTCAATTTTAGAAGATGATTTGCAATCCCCTTAACCATTCCAGTGCTTTCAAACACCTTTAGAGGCGATTTTTAGTAATTCTGTAACAACAGAGAGCTCAATGTTTTAAAGACTAGCTGACAAGAATCTAGCATAATTACACATCACTTCAATATTGATTAATCAAAACCACTACTAAAATCTGCACAATAACCCCACTATCAAGAACACTGTGTAATAATAACTTTTTTTTTTTAAATTCCACACCCCTCAGTACTACAGTGATGCCACACAAACTTCAAAGAAGAAAGAAAACCAAAACCAATGAAAAGCTGGACATGAGACAAAAATGCGTGCTTGCAGCCCAGAAGGCCAATCGCATCCTGGGCTGCATCAAAAGAACCATGGCCAGCAGATCCAGAGGTGATTCTGCCCCTCTACACTGCTCTCATGAGACCCCACCTGGAGTATTGTGTCCAGCTCTGGAGCCCTCAGCACAAGAAGGACATGGACCTGTTGGAGCAGGTCCAGAGGAGGGCCACAAAGATGATCCGAGGGCTGGAGCACCTCTCCTATGAACTCAGGCTGAGAGAGCTGGGGTTGTTCAGCCTGGAGAAGGGAAGGCTCTGGGGAGACCTTACACTGGCCTTCTAGTACCTGAAGGGGGCCTACAAGAAAGCTGGGGAGGGGCTGTTTGCAAGGGCATGTAGCGATAGGACGAGGGGCAATGGCTTTAAACTAGAGCAGGGTAGGTTTAGATTGGACATTAGGAAGAAGTTCTTTACAATGAGGGTGGTGAGGCACTGGAACAGGTTGCCCAGGGAGGTGGTGGAGGCCCCATCCCTGGAGACATTCAAGGCCAGGCTTGATGAGGCTCTGAGCGATCTGATCTAGTTGAAGATGTCCCTGCTTACTGCAGGGGGTTGGACTAGATGACCTTTAGAGGTCACTTCAAACCCAACACATTCTATGGTTCTATGAATATTTCAAACTTCTAAAACACTATGGTGTCTTACCAGCTGACAGTGTGTTTTCTTACAGGCAAGAGCCAGAAGCACAAGTGGGGCGCAGGGAAGCAGATACAATTGCAAGAGAGGCAAGCACATTATTATTAATAAAAAGTGACATGGTCGCAGCACTACTAAGGGGCACAAGGAGACCCACCATATGAACTTTTTGTGCCGGAAGGCACACAGGAGACCATGAGAAAAGCATTTCCTCGCATAAAAATTTGATGACTAAAATCCCTGCACAACTGGAAGGAAATGTTAAGTTTCCCAGAAAATTTCAGCAGGATTTCTCTGGAAAACCTTCACACATTCTTTTACTTTGGAAAAGCCTTCACACAGTGCAATGAGGATGAAACCAGCGCCTATCAATAAAAGCTATTTGAGAATGTTTTTCTATGCAATTCTGTAAGAGAGACACAATCTTTCCTGAGGTTAAAGATGCTGCAAGCTGCCATTTTAAAGTTCTGTATTAATTCTTTGCCTCTAAAAAAATACCCGGCAAGGTTATCAAGAATGTTTCTGTGAAATTTAAGTTCTGTTTTGAAGTTCTGGTTTAGCCTTGATCTTCCTCAGACAGACTGCTACTTGTCCTTCAAGATTTCCATATTGTTATAACTGGAACATAAAGATGAAGAAAATAAGCTGGAGCTCACGAATCAAAATGGTGGGTAATGAAGTTAGTGACCCAGTCACATATCAATCACTAATAGACTGGGATTCGGAAGATTTACTTCAATGGTGGGAAGACTACAAATATAGCATATTCTGTCTACTGGAAGATTGTTTCTCAAAAGACATGAAGAGTACTCTTTTAGTAGCTAGTTACTGTTATCTTTTAGGATGAGATTCCCATTTCAGCTCTGCAGGAATAGCTTTATTATATGAAGTATGGATAATCACTCTACAAAAGCTAACTTAAAGCTACTTCCCAGCAAAAGATGTTTATACTTAAGTTTCAATAAGCACAATTTTTTGGTGATTTAGAAGGCACTGAGAAAAAAATTTTTTAAGGCACATAAAAATCTCTTAATTGTTGCAAAGAATCTTTGCCTCTCCATCTGTTCAATCAAACAATTATATTACAACATTTAATATTGACTTCTTTCAGTAATCTAAAAGAAACTTAAAGATGCTGGGAAAACTCTGCATTTAGGGCATGTGTAAACTCGCTAATGATGTTTCTAACTGCTGAGATATGCAGATGAAAAAGACAAGATAAATACAAAACATTCTCAGACATGTCCCTTCCAGGCATAGCCAGCGGTTTAAAAANGCCAGGAAAAACAGGCGGCTAAAAAAAAAAAAAAAAAAAAAAAAAAAAACCCACCAACCTAAAAAAAGTACAACCTAATGATTTGGATTTGGCTACACCGACAAAATGTTGCATGTGTCTTCGCATGAATATTTCTTCTCTGTTTAAGACACTTAACCAGAATGACAAGTAAAACCTTATAGTCAACAGAACCAAAAATATCACAAATTAATCTGCAGGGTGATATTCTTCTCTTTCACAGCCTGTAATAACACAATCGACTGCACATTCAGTGCCTATTATTTTTAACATTCAAACAATATTACTTTTATTAAAGTAGGCCTGGAGTTAAGTTCTAACATCAGACCTTTTCCTCTACATTCCATCATATTTTTGCAAGACAAGCTACAACTACTAATGCTTATTCAAGACAATAAGTGCTACTCACTAATTTGTGGATTCAAGTTATGAACTCAACCTTTTTGAAGGAATAAAAATCCCCACCCACACCACATGAATATTTTGAAACAAATTCAAACTCTCCTATGCAATTTATTATAACAAACTTTATTGGATTCTATCCAATACTAATCTCACCAGTGCTGAACAGAACTACCCTTAAAAAGATTCCATAAACTCTGAAAGCCACCCATACCTATCATTTTCTTTTTTTTTTTTGCTTTTCCTTCTTCCACTTCTTTTTTCCTGCTGAAATGCCTCAAAAAATATTTTCATGCTATAAGCATCATTAAAAGCTAAGTTTTTGTTACCAGCAAAAGCTGTTACCAGAACACCAGCAAAAGCCAACACCTAGAACGACAAGTGGGTTGCATTCATTCTCTGAGTTAACAGCTAAATGACAACCAGTTTAGAAATTAATCGAAGAGCCATCTTAAAGCCATCTTACATCCTTGCTTTAGACCCACAGTATAGTGTAATTTCCTCCTCCACAAAATATCCTATTCTAATTTAAACCAAAAAAAAGTATGTATTTATATTTACATATAAATTTTGTGTGCTTTAAGGCTAAGACATAAAATTTTCATGTAATCATCCTGTAATGCCCATGTATGTGATCATATCAGACACAACCTGCTTTTTCTACAGGGTGGCTACGCCATACAATGCACAAAACAGACAAGGTTTTCCTAAATTTTGCCCAACTTTTTAGATAAAACTACAGTAATAAGTGTAGTTGTGTAAGACTTCAGAGATCTTTCTCATAAGTTACACATATAAAAATAATAACCTTTTATTTTTCAGTAATAGTATCTCTTGAAAGGTACGACCTTAAAAGTTACTAAGATAAAACCTGAATATTTGTGTTTCACACTAACTGTTGTCTCATCATAAAAATAGATTTTTATACTTAAGGGTGAATATCAAGCCCTCTTGAAATGACCATTTTGTGAGCATTTTCCTGTGATGGATCATAATTTCATCGGATACATCAGAGCTAAGGTCTAATTATTATTAGCACTGGTTTGGTTGGAATAGATTTAACAGCTTTTTCTGTTTTTTTTTCAATCTTGGTTTTGTAACACTTGTGTATTTCCATTCTTCCCAATCTTAACAGCATACAGATTAAAAATACTTGACACAGTTCTTTTCAACAAGGGTTATATCTAAAGCAATAAAGACTTCTTTGAAAATAAGCAGACACAGAGATGATTGGGGAGGTTATTTCTAAAATTTCCCTTTATACTCTCATTTGAGCTTTTAACTTGCATTGGAGCTTAATCCTCCTTCAGTTAATTTGGCAACATTCATTCCAGATCCAGTGTATTTACAGCACACATGAGAAAAATTCACCAAAAAATGACATACAAAACCCCGCAAGAAACCCCAAATCATAATTTCTACAATGATAGTGATTCTTCATCAGAAAGAAACAGCAGTTACCTTGATGAAGTTTGAACTTTACTTGATTCAGGAATTTCTGGTACAGGTCGATGCCTTAATATAAAAGACCGGCTTGCTCTTGGAAATACTTTCATGCAGTTTTGCGTATAAGAATCATATAAGTCATTGTCTATCATTTCTCCTTTAAACTTAAAGAATGGAGAATTTGGCTCACTATCAGATAAATCATCCTCATCTGCAAACATCTGATGTTTGTTTTCACTGTATTTTGTCTCACATGAATGAGCAAATGAAAAAGGAGGATCATGAAATGCCAAACAGCCAGCTAAGTGCTCATCAGCTTGGTATGCAGCAGCTTCTTCCAGTGATGTATCTGGCTGAGTATTCATTTTAATACTTCCACTTAGATTGATAGCTTTTAGTACGCTGTCTGAATTCTGGTATAAACTAGAAAAATCCACATTTGTAAAGCTATCATCATTTGCCTCAGATAGGTTTTGCTCTGCAAGTTCGAATCTTTCTTTATCAGTGTAAGCTTTATTAAGAAGCTGCTCTGACAATGTTGCAGGTATCAAGCTGGTCCCATCTACACTTGAATTGCTTACTGGAGACTCCTGATCCGAGGACGAATATTGCTTCTCTTCTAAACCTTTCAAGTCTTTGAGTTTTAGATTTTCATAGAAAAGAGAGTCTCCGTGTATTTTTGAAAGAGTGGTATCTAATTGCTTAAGTATCCTTCTGCGGTGCCCTGTAGGCAACACTCCCATTTGCTGAAGCACACTGTTATTTATTCCCACACAATCTGTCACAATGTTATAGCCACGTTCTTTAAAGTTAGGAAGATACTGTCCCAAGTTAATGTTGACCAAGAATTCTTCAATATCAGTGCCTTTGCCTGTGGATGACATGATGGCAGCTTCATTCCGAATATTGCCCCACACAGTCATGTAGAAATATAGTCAGGATGCATGCATATCCACTAGCAACAAAGCTCTCTAAATTTGTTGTCAGCCAGCCAGTAGAGAATATCAGTTTGTTCAAGACATCTTCAAATTTCTTCAGTTCAAACTGATGTGTTTTTTTTTTTTAAAGACTGCAATCCTATGGAAAAGAAAAAGGGTATTAAAAGAAATTCCCACCTGAATTCACATTAATCTTGGATAAAATTCTGAAAGGCTCCCTGTCATTTGTACAGTAATATTTTTAAATTGCTTATATATGAAAATTTCAAAGAGGGTAAACAGCATAACCCCTCCATCCTTTCATCTTGGCCTGTATAAAGAGAATAGAGAAATCAAAGTCTTAGCACAAGTAATACAGTCTTAAAACATATAATCCTAGTAGTTAACATTAAGATGATCAGTTAAAAGATGAACCACTTATCTACACACACACACGCAGTCTTATTGCACAGTACTCGGGTATAAGGGGGAGAAAAAGTGATCTAAGAGCAGAGCTGGAGCCCAAAGCTTTCCCATACCCACACAAGCACCAATTAACTACAGCATTGGGCTTCTACTTCCTTGTCTTCTGAGCCTTAAACCCTTTTTAGCATAGAAACACACTTTTAATGGGGAAAAGGAAAAATGACTGGGTAGAGCATTCTATGTGAACCGTTGGTTCAAGCCCTCTTCAACTGAGAATCCAACTGAACAAGTACCATAACCAATAAAATAG
>VYZM01007060.1:40556-50827 GCA_013398915.1 Dromas ardeola
GGCGAGGCAAGGAACAGGAGAAATGCATATCAAATGTCTGAAACACCTGCTCAGTTGTATTTACATCTTTCTGTTTGCATTAGGTCCAGAAAAATTTCAGTATGTGCAAGTTCATTTTATGCCATGTTGTGCTTTTGTAGGTTTAGGGGGGGTTCTTGTCTTTTTGTGTATATCTAAATGACATTATCAGTATCAGACAAACCTATATGCTGTTTTACTCCTTGTTAGAAATAAAGTATCATAATTTATCAGATTCTAAGAAAGGTCTCAAGACACTGGTTTATCTACATCGTATACTTCTGTCAGAACATGGAATGGCAGCTTTCTGCCACTATGGTAAAAAACCCTCAAAAATCTAAAAGGAAATTGCATCTTACTAATTGTGATGTAATTCAGATACGACATAGGGCACAGTACTATTCTATGGTTTCTTGAGTTTTGAAAATCTGCAGACAGGCTGGAAAACTACAAAGATTTTATTACCTGATAATTTCCTCTTCTCTTGATTTTCTATGTTGCTATCAGCAGAAAATGTTAGGTAGGTAATGTTTTTTTGAGTAGGTGAAGATAAAATTTCAGTTTAGAAATTAGTTACAAAAAAAGGTTGCAAGACTTTTGCCATATCCTCTGAAAGACATTAAGGCCTTTTGCGTCCCAAAATACATTTGACCATACAAGAAGGTCATTCATCATGAACATGCTAAGATTGCCTTCCAGCTCAGACTTAAAAACCTTTAAAATAACTTTGTTTTCCAGTAATTGGTATTGGCCTGATTTTTTAACATTATCAGACCATAAGGATAATCATATAAGTCTATGTTTAACTGAAGATGGAATAATATCATCTAAACTGTATAGGAACTGATCATTAGAATATGAATCTACCCCAGCTTTCCACACTCTGTGGTTTGTCATAAGTCAAAGTAGATGCTTGCCATATTTTTTATTGTTCATTAATCTAGTAATGTAACTTATTCAAACTAGTGAGCCATTTGCTAATTTTCAAATATTGTAATTTTTGGATGTGTGCATATTTAAAACTATGGATCAGTTCAGTTCTACTTGCTGCATATTTATTGTATTTAAGAACTGTGAAACTAGCTGCACAAACACCTAATTGATAAGGTAAACTGGGGGAAACAACTGCTACTCCTTCCTTTATGGATGTCCCACAAGGAGCTCTGATATTTATATGAAGTCTGTCAGCTATCTAAAAATACACAGAACTGACTTTTTCACTTTTAATGAGATTATTTCTCTTTCTGCTGTAAAAATAGCACATATTCCCATTGAACACAGTCCCAAGCTAGGTGGCAAGATCCAAGTTCTAAACTTGGCCTTCTGCAAGCTTTTCAGTCTCATTTGCTCCTCTTCAAAGCAGAGGTAGTAAATTCATCCACCAGTCTCCTCAAGATGTTGAAAAGGTTAAACGTATTTAGTTTTTGGAGCTTATGAAGCATTATAAGAAATGAAATGTTAGCTACATCTCAAAAAACCAGCAGGTGAATATCTAGGCCTTTTATGATTCAAGCTTCACTACTATTTTATAGCATAGCATTAATATTATTTTTAAAAAAGTATCAGGAAAACTAACCTTGGAAATTAAATCATGCATTACAATTTTCACAAGCAGAGTTCTAGCATGAGGTTAACGTGTTTCACTCAGGGTAAGACAAAAACACTGCAAAGCTTCAGAAAAATTATAGGACTTTAGTTAACAATAAGCACAAGAGTTGAGATATCCAGGTTCAGCTTTTGCATTTGCTATCAGCTGTTTATGTGACCTTGAAATTCCTCTCAGCCAGTTATTCAGTGCATTATAACTCAAATACTTTTGTATGTCTCACTGGAAACCAACGTACACTTTTACTCAGACCAGTAAACCAGCCTGACCTATATCCCATATTTTAATGTAATTGTATAATCATTAGTCTGATTTCCAAGAAGCACTATAAAATAGTTCCCTGTACCATATGATATATTTGTGGTTTGAGACTATCAGTTTATAAACTAGTTAACTTTCTTTACAGATTTGACAGCACAACAATTGTGGCTTTTGCCTTCTTATTTCCTTTAATGGCTATATGTTCGACCTTAATGCAGTCTGTTTTCTTAAAACTACTGATAACTCTTGAGGTAGTCCCTTTAAGCTATTTTGATATTGATATGACTTTTGAAACAAATTACAAAGCTGGTATAACAGGGTGATATACTGTTTACTGATTACTCTTACAATATACTGATTGTTTTCCTTTACCTTACCAATTCTGGTGACAAGTCAGAGTAAATTTTCTGGTTTATGTAATATAAATTGCACTAAACTGCACATGCAAAATCCTCTAAAGGCAAGAATTACCCAGATTAACTGAAATACTCTTTCTGAGAATAAAAACACTCATAAATCAATAGTAATGTTTGCTGTAAAAGCAATACATATACCTCTCGTATTGTGGTGATGGGCGAGTCAGAAACAATGAACGCTACCTCACTCCCAATGGAAGACTGCAATTGCAAGTAGCAATTCAAAATATGTCTCTGGGACAATGTGAGGTTTCTGGAAGTTAAGGAGGGTCTACCTACTGCCTTTTGCCAAAGCACACAATGTGGTACTTCTTGGACTAAGGCACTCCATGTCCTGTCTTGAGCCAGCACCCAAACCTGTTGATACAGCCCTATGGGCTAGTGATGCCCCACTTTTATATACACTGATATGTGTTTCAATCTGCAGACAACCTGAGAATTTTGGCTACAGTACTGCTTTATTTGAATTCATTGCTTATGGGGAAGTAAAAGCATGTCCTATGTATAAGTTTCACCTGAGTTCACAAGCCTAGAAATGAAAACAGCAAATTTATTCTAGCAAGGCAGGGGGGTTAAGTTCCTGCTTCAAATGAAAGGCATCTAACCAAGAAACAAAATTTAAAAAATACCTGGGATCAATCTACCTGCTGCTTAGGGTTTCTCCAATAAATTTGTCACTAGAAAACCTAAAGAGGTGGCTTCAATAGTTTCTTTTCACGGTGCCTGTGTTCAGTAGTTTGGCACCTTAGCCCAACACTTCTGTCTCTCATATTTAAAGGTTTTCAAGTTTCTTTTGAATACAAATGCAGCTTCAAAGCATGTGGTAAGTTCCTTTTTATTTCTTCACTATTGGTCTCATTTAGGGGACCTAGTTACCTTGGCATAACTTCCTGTCATCTTTGACAAGTCTAATGGAGCATTCTTAAACTTATTTGAAAATAAATCCTTCTGAGGAACTCTCCTACACATCAAAGTGCTAAATTTTTCCCATATTCATCTTTTGCACAGTTCATTGAATTGTAATGAATCACACATCATTAAGGTTTTATCTACACAGCATTGGCTTGCTTGCATTCTACAAAAACCACATATGACACATTTAAAGATGCTATTAGTTTTAAAGGTCACCATCTCAGACACCTCCTTCTATTTCACTTGTTGCTTGAGCAAATTTGGCATGGAAAGTAATGAAACATAACAGACATCACAGAACTATTTTTAGAGAAAAAAATTTCCGAAGTACAATCCAAGTTAAAATTGTATGTAGTACAATTTAATTTCACATTATTATTTAGGTCTGGTGAAACACATTATCTCTCTTCTGTTTCCTCTTTTCCTCATTGCTTTCTGCCCAACCAAAGAAACTCATGGTAGTTGGCTCACTCCCCAGGATTCTGATGCTATTTAAAGGGACTAAACTGGAAGCTTACTGTATATACAAATACTACTTCAATAAAAAACTCATAATGAAGATAGCCAATCTGTCCATGAATAACTTCTTCTGAAGCTACTAGGTTAAGTTAGAAGCTGAGAAATATCAAGTATTTGAGGTTTTACTACATACATCCCATTTCACATACGGTTCCCTTAGTTTTTAGTCTCTTTTCTAAATAGCAAATTGAGAAACAGCCTCAAATGTAAAGTGCCAAAAGAAAAGTTAAAATTAGACAAGCCACCTGGGAAGTACCAAGTGGTACCAGAAGTACCAGTAATCGTACTTATTTCAGGTAAACAAAGGATTCTGTAAGTATTGTGCCTACAATTATGAATTTGGTTGCCATTTAAGGCATCTCATTCAAATACTCAGCTTATGTTACAAGCTCTGCTGAAGTTGGTCACAACACACAATTCTATATCCAGATAGTTACAGTTCTCACTATCTTTGTCACCTTCTACTCAAAAAATTTCATACTTCCTTCAAGAATTGCTTTGTACCAAGGGTATCTCTTACAAGCAATGAAGGTTTAACACCATTATTGAGAACAGCAGTATAACTGAGACTAGGACTTAGTCATTAGGAAAAGAAATACCATCAAGTGAAAACAACACTTTCAAACAACACTTTCATGTCATGTTTCTACAGCCTCTCCCTTTCTAAAATTTAATTAAAATTGCAATTAAATAAGTGTCACTTCAATATTGGATAGAAAAGCCTACAGTTTTTCTTATGTAATTAAACACTAAAATTAAAATAACATCAATCATGTTTAATAACTACAAAATATAGTTCTGATCACATCAAAAGACATTTTTCTTTCAAGAATTAGTTTTCCCCAAAGGTTATAATTAGGTTATTACTTAATCTTATAAAATGAGACAAAACAGCAGAGAGACAGTGGAAATTATGATCTTCTCCAGGTAAACAGTTAATCAAGCTTCTGACCCTTCAGAGACACTGTGGTAATCTTGTCCTTTACTTACCAAATAATTCAAAAGCAAAAGTATCACACAAAGGCTTGATTCAAGATAATTCAATTTTGTATGCACAAAGAAAAAACCTATGCAAGACCAAAACCTTGACTAAATCTTTTTGCTTTATACACACTTGTATGGAATTCAAATTACATACTCTGTTCAGCTACTGCCATACAAAACTTATTGCTTGTTTATGAATGTTCAGAATCCTGGAGGCCTTCACAGTTCTTGCATACAGAACAAAATTAAAAGGAAATTAATTTAAAAATACAGGAAATTCTATTTTAAGTTAATGCACTGAAACCATTCATTTCCATTTCTATAGTGCACCAAGGGTCTAAACAAGCATGAAAAAAATGTAAGGAAAACTGATTAGGGTATTTCAGTGGCTAGGGAAAGGCCACTTTTTCTTTGTATCTGTCATTAAAGCTCACTTCTTCAGTGCTTGCAAGGAACTGCCCATTCTAAGAGAAGCATTAGTAAAAGTGGTTTGCATTTCTGTCACACAAGGGAGGTATAGGAAATGCATATTACAGTTCAAGATGGATTTCAGGCAGAGTAGGTTTTCAGCTGAATCAAGATTATCTGCTGTAGAAGAATGTAAATAGAGTAATATAGTATATGGATTTGAGAGTATATATTGATATTTTTATCTTCCCCTGCATTCCTGCTATATGTTGCAGGTCTATGCTCAAGTAGTAAAGGACATATTAGGTGGACTAGAAGTTCCTCTTGCCATTCCAAAAATGAGGACCTTACTCACCAAGGATGAGGACTCAAAGTCCCAGTCTGCAATCTCTTTGTCTTGATCAGTACATAGATGATCACTTGTTCCCATGGAACACTGTTCAAACTACCTACAAATAATTATCAACAGTTGAACTAGAAGAGAATACACAAAGAATGTAAGTTCCTTTTTCTCTATCCCCAGATCACAAAGCTAACCAAAGTCTGTGCCTATGCAATGTGGCATAGATATGGCTCAGAAATGAGAAAAACACAGTTAGCACCCTGATCCCACGTTCTGTGTGTTAGCACTACTCCAGCACAGGTGAGCATGGCTTGTTTTCTCAACAGTGATTACCTAACACCTCCACAGAAGCCAACTTAAATATATTGGCAAATTCAGGCTGTCACAGTTTAGGCTGGATTGGCCAATAACAAGACAACAGATGCTCTCCCCCCACCTCCCACTCTAAGGAGAGAAAGGAGAGAGGTAAAGAAATTTATGAGTTTAGAAGGAACTAAACTACTTTAATAAAATAAAAAGGAAATGATGAAACCAATACAATATATACAAAACCATATCAAATTCCCAGGAAGATGTCAGCAGCAGACACTAAGGAAGTTCCAGGCTGGACTCAGCAGCAAATTGGGAGTGGATTCAAGGTTGGGAGCCAAGACAAATGAACAGACAGGACCTCCCCCAGACATCAGCCACTGAAGAAAAAAGCTTACCCCTTTCCTCCCTCCGCTTTTATACTGAACATGGCAGATGGAGATGGAACACCCTATTGGTCGGTTTGGGTCACCTGACCTGTTCACACCTCCCCACAGGTGTGACCCCTCCATGGGGTAAACAACCAGCTCAGCTGACCCTGGTTGCCACAGACACAAATATAAGCAAGAGCCTCTCTACCTACCCCTCCCTTGCATTAGCTATAAATGTAGGTCCTATCACTCTGCTAATGAGCAGTTTTCTGCATGAGATGCTGTCAATGTCGGAGAGTTAGAAGAGGCTTAGCCAAGAAGGAAAATCACTGAACAGAAAGTTGTCTCTGCTCCACACCAAGCCAGGACGCGGGTCAACATCACCATATTGCGTTTAAGTGAATATAGGTATGTAAATGGCCCCCTACCAGGGCTTAGCACAGGCTCAGACTTTTTGTCCTCTTATGCTCTGGAGCTTTGCCTTTCCTAATGTGAGGCTTATGCACACTGATTCATAGTTAAGACGGCTTAATGTCAAGTACTTTGTGCTAGGAGAGATAGACCTTTTTCTAACCATGTTATTTCATAGTTATGTATTTGAAAGGGATTATAACTTTCTTCAAAGCATCTAGTGCTGGTCACTATGGTATAGTGCTAAATGAACCATTCACGTGAGCATTTAATATAATTTCTATGGCATGGTATATCTATAGTTGTTTCTTTGTTTTTCTTACGCTATTTTTGTTTTGTTACTTGGGCCTTAGAATGCCAGAGACAGGAAGAAAAACCGTTACACGTATTTTCAAAGATGAATAGATCAATAAATGCATCACAATGCGTTTATTGTCACATACTGAACTTTGCGTTATACACAGAATATAAACATAGAACTTAATGAGTCTGCATCGTATAGTGTAATCTCTTTTCCTAGCAGAGCAAAGTCCAATCCCTTTGTTATCAGCTATGCAACAGTGTTAAGGTATTCTGAAAAGAACATGTATATCTGCTAAATGGTAACTTTATTTAAACATACTTTGATCCCTATTTTTCTAAATTTGATAGTTTGTTCCTCCTACATCCAAGGCTACTATTTAATATGGATGTGAAAGCTTTCTTTTTAAGGACTCTCTGAATACTTAGAGATTATAGTTAAAAGTGAAAGTATTGTTTTAAAACAAAACCAAGCACAGACCCAATTTTCCACTTTTTTGGTTTTTTTGCTGATGTAGTTTTGCTAAAGAGTGGGATTGCTCTTCAGAGAGGCAAAATTCAATGGAGACCTAAGGTCTGAGGGTGAGTGCACAGCTTTCTTGTTGTTACTGCTTTCACAAAAAATAAATAAATAAAAAACAACCCAAGACCTGAAAAGATACAATCTAGTAACAATTCTACATCTATCGCAATTGTTCTTGCACTTTCATTTCTTACACATTGTCTCTGAATTATTTTCAGTTTCTTCCCTGTATATTACATTACTTACCCAGTAATGTAAGTAATTACCGAGGCATAAAGCCCTATTTTGATAATTGGGTTGCAGGACATCCATGTGTCTTTTTCTGCAAGTCTAATTAGCTGGTGTCCATATGTAATGGACATGATAGTTCCTGTCTTCATCTTACCCCTATGGGCCTGATTCATTCTCAGTTAAAAGATATATTTTAGGCAGAGATTTCCAGTGAAGCCGGGGATCCACAGTGGCCAAATCTGTGAGTTTCTTCTGGGATACAATATCCCAGAACCTGTTTTCTTTGTGTCTCTTTTTTGTGTGTGTGTGCCTTTTTTCTTCTGCTCAGGATTTTGTAGTAAAAGCTGAAAGATCAAACTATAGTTTTACTGTTAAAGTTGACTCTGATGGAGAATGGAATAATATTATCCTTATCAAGTCTGCTTATTCCTACTGTCTCAATCTCTTCTTTGCAGCTGGTGTGCTGCATAGTAAGCCGTCTCAGATAACTAATCCAGGCTGAATTTAACTTCACAAAAATGTGAGCTTAAAGATTGTAAAACTCCAGCATTAACTGTAGGATATAAATTATATTTAAATAACCTTTGTACTAGATTCTTTATCATCTTGCATTGAAAGGACTTCCTCTTTCACATGTATCTTCTATTACCATATCTTATTTTCTTCAGTGTACTCTATACTATATATTAGTGTAGGAAGTCATATATTTTCAGAGACTGTATACTCATTTTTTGGTAATGTTTCCAAATGACTCCTGTTCTCTACTTTATTTACCCTTCACGTTTTCCAGTTATATTTTACTCATTTCATCAACATTTACTTTCACAATCTGCAGTGTTCAGAAAGCTTCAGACATGGCCCAGCTAATCACCTGCTCTCACCAGGTGAGGCTGGTCTGGGCCATGAAGGCCTATGGGTGCATGCAGAGCCCTGAAAGCTACTACTAAAATTGAATCTCTTTGTGCAAGAGCTTGTGTCAAGTGAAAAATATCTGACTGTTCCCAAAGACTTTATAGTTATATTGTCTAATAGCTGGCAGTATGGTACATAAACACAAGCCTTAAATCATAAGACTATCCACTAACTAGCATAAAAAATAAAGAAATTCCACTTACATAATTTATCACCATTCTTCAAGTAAGGAGAAATGGTGCATTAATAGCAAAATATCACAAATAACAAGTTTTCATTGTCCAACACTGGAACTGAAATTAAAATTGTCTGTGAGACCTATTTTTGTTTAACTAAAACACTTTTGCTGTATGAATAGCTGAATTTAAAGACCTTCAAATGTTGGTTATCAGACGACCTAAGTATACATGCTGTTTACTACTTTACTACTGCTGAAGAGTGAAATACCTGGAAGAGTCAACTGTAATTTGTGGCCATTACTGCCTCATTTTCTGTCATGAGATCTGATGTATAATCATGTGTTTAAAATTCAAATGTCTCCCAATAGCAGTGATTGTGTAGTAACTGTTTCAGTAAGAAATTATCTTACTTAATTGCCTCTACAATAACTTCTTATAAAGACCACTCTATAATTGCAGACCCTTATACCATGTAGTACTTAATATTTTTACAAAAGGTTGGTTTTTTGTATATATTATTCATGCTTACAGACAAGACCAATATAAATTTTTTATGTCTAAGGCATGAAATTGTTTCAACTACCCATTAAAAAATCAGAATAGTTTCCTTTCTCCTATTGATTATGTTTTGGACAAATGTATTTTCTAAACTAACTAATGTCTTCTTTCAAATATGCATAGCCAATTTATACAGATAACATGTATTAAGTGAATCAGAAGTTAGATATATAATTTTTTGACAAAAAGAACCAAAACAAAATAGTTTGCTTATGGCAAAGAACTGTAGAACAGTTCTTCTAAAACTGTGTTTAAAACAGTGTGTTGTAGTAGCTTCTCGTAAGCTCTACAACATTCAATAAATAGCATATTCTGATATGCAGATAAATATTCTGATATGCAGATAAATAGCATATTCTAATAATAGCATATTCTGACCCATTTATTATTATCTATTTCACACACAAAGGTTACATTTTAAAAATCAGATCTTTTTACCTTTATTCAAACTAATGTCTTTTTTCATAACTTAAATCTGCACATCACCAATTGATTTAGTTTGAAGTAATCTAAGCAAATACATCTATTGGAAAAGATCTAGAGCTGATGAATCCGGCTATATTATGGTTAGGGGAAGGGTATGGATTTACACCAAGAAGTTGGTCTATGCAATACTATACAGTAAATAGAAAATAATGCATTTTTGCCCATCTTCTTTCTTTTTTCACTTACACATCCCAAAAATTTTGGGTAGGAAGATGACATTTTTCACTTCCTGTACATGAAAGTATATGTTCTTTTCAGAGTTCCCTTTTTACTAGTAGTAATTTGTGAAAACGTGGAGATTCTGGACCATCAGAAATGGTAAATAGGTTAATGATTCACACCTTTTTGTGTTAGCTCTGCAGTACACTTTCAGTATGATCAAGCAAACCATAATGAGTCAAAAGGAACTTTCCTTTTGAATTTAATAATTACAGCTGGTTTCAGCTTATACGTTTGATTAAAGACATTTCATATCTTTCATTGTTATTTTAACATTTATACAGTGCTTTACATCTTCAAAGCAC
>VYZM01007063.1:0-26611 GCA_013398915.1 Dromas ardeola
GAAATCCTACTGAGGGAGAATGAAATCTGTCAGATCCACTGTACAGTATGTATGCGTTATGAACAAATGGAAAACCACTTCACCAATTTAGAGGGGCGCAGAAAGTGGCATAAAAATTCAACAGAAGAATTCAAAACTCTAAAATTCAAACTATCTTGTGTGAATCAGTCATGAATAATTACCAGCTTTTGAAAAATACAGCTGCCATGAATATCTAATTATGAATTATAACTTTGAATTAAACTGCAGTTGTTACATATTGCTATGTTTATATTAAATTCATAAAGATGTCAGAGCAAGCAGACAATAATGATCAGCCAGAATTTTCCAGTGCTGAATAATATAAGTAGTTCCTAACATGGGAGAGCATTCTCCTCTCTTGCTCATCACTTGCTATTGGCTTATGCCTGATATTATCACATCAAAGTCTACAGCGGAACCAAACGTAAGTTGACACAATGTAGTGGAAGAATCATGTTGTACAGGAACAGAATAAAGGTATTTGTTTTCTAAAAGAAAAGAAAGTCCCAGAAAAAAAGTCCCAATAACTCTGACTATGAACTAGAAGTTTCTGATAATTGCCAGTCCAGAGTATTTGTAGATAAGTGGTGTATTCTCTTTGATGAGAAATACATATAGTGGCAGATGTTACTAAGGCTTATGCTTGGACATTTGGGTACCTGAATTCTTATAAAGCTAATATGCAGATAAATATTAACTTGTTCTTGAAAATCCCTGGCGTTCATGGAATTTAGACATAAATGAGGAAATAATCTTGCACAAAATTTACACATACAACCCTGAGTCTGAAAAGGTGTTTTTCTCCCTAACCAAACAATAATCAGAAATAAAAAACAATATGAAAATTTTAAAATTAAAAAATCCAGACACTTGTACCAAGCCATAGTTTCCATTTGACATCTCAGACTGTCCACACTCACCCGAAGAACAATGGTATCGATGGTACATCTGACACTTCTTACAAATGACACACAGTCTGGTCTTTTCCCCGTGAATAATATTTGTCTTGTGCTGTATTGTATCCTTTCCATATGTTGCCTTTAGACCAAAGCCATTAAATCACAGGAATAGCCAACTCCAAGAATATAATTACAGACCCCTTTAACTTCAATTTTATTGCTTGAACACTTACATGAAAATACCCATAGGCGGTCAGACCAGACATTTTTGTAGTCTAGTTGAATTAATCCTACATTTGAATGTGGTGAATATTTAGAAAAAGTTTTGAATTCATGATTCACCTCATCCAATTGAGGTGCTAGAGGCTATGGTTTTATAGTATAAAGAATTGGATGGCAGTACTGAACAAAGATATTTCCAACCTAGCTCTTTGCAGCACCATGATGCAACTAACTTCCTTTCCTCTCAGTTGTTCTGACACGAGTCTTTCATGGGATGAATTGTGAACAAGACTGTGGAATTGCTGCAACTTTCAAGAAAAAAAAAAATATGTGTGAGGCTCTTTTAAGCTCAATCACACTCTTTATTTGATTTCCAACTGCAAACTATGAATGTCTGTCTCACTATGGGGGCAGCAAAGTATTGGGAGAGAAGGTAGGCTTATAAAGATGTTATTTTTGCCAAATATTTTACATAATGAAAGTACAACCTAAATGATTTCAGGCTTCCTGTAGAACGAGATAATGAATATGTACTTCCAGAATTCAATTCAAAACTTTCCTTTTTCTTTCTTGTACAGGAACATCTATAGGGACTTAAGCCAACTCAAATGCCTAAAGTTAGACTGGTTGGATCTGGGCCATGAAGTCTAAGACACAGCAGCTGTATATGTTAAACCTTCTCTGCTATGCTCTCCCAAGTCTCAGCTGTCAGTGGTTTAGGGACTTTGTGAATCTTTGCATCTAGACGAGCCACAGATGGGCATTTCTTTAATTAGTTTGCCTAAGCGCCTTTTGACATATTTGGTTTTGAACTTCACATCTTAAATAAACTGTGTGAAAAAAATATTCTTTCATTTACTTTAGACCACCTCATGACTACTTCATTGGGTACCTCTCCGTTTGCACGTTGTGAAAAATAGTGAACTCAGTATCTTCATACAATTCATGATTTTATAGACTGCTACCCACTACTCTGTTCCAGGTTGAAGAACTGGTAGTCTCTTCTTCAGCCCATCATCCTATTCTGTCTCTTTTCTAATTTCACTATGTCTCTTTTGAGACTGTACAACCAGAATTTTACACTGAATTACACCCAGTACATGAACACACCATCCATTTATACAGTAACCTAATCTCATTTTCTGGTTTGTTTCCTGTTCTGTTCCTAACAATTCCCAGCTTTTTGTTTGCCACTGTGGCTGCTAAATAGCACTGAAAAGACATCCTTAAAGAATTATTCACTTCAGTCTTGCTTTTCTGAGTGACAGTAACTTACTCAGTGTGGCACTGCAAATGTATCATTAGGGTATGGGGTTTTTTTCCCTCCTCTGTATATTTACATTACCTGATACCAATTTTCATTTATTCTGTTTTTGCTTAATCAGACAGTACCATGAAATTCTTTTTCATCACTGCACAGTCAGTTTTAAATTAACCATTTTCAATAATTTTCTACCATTTACAAATTTTGCTACTTCACTAATCACTCCCTTTTCCTTGATCATTTATGAATATGTCGAAGAGTTTACATACCAAGCACATGTCCCCATGAATGAGGAATTCCATAATGTTACCCTCGATTGAAAAATTACCATTTACTTATACATTTTCGTCTATTTTAATGAGTCATTGATACATAAAAGGATCTCTCTTATCCCACAACAGTTTTATTTCTCTCAGATTGTGGCAAGTAACCTTATCAAAAGCTTTCTGAAAATCAAATTATGGTGTACTGACTAGATCCCGTTTAGTCACAGTTATTGACTGTTTCAAAGACTGTTAATGGATTTGTGAAGCATAATATTGACTGAAAAAAAAAAAGTTGAATCTTCTCCAAAATATCATACATGTCCTGATGTTACAACTTCAATTTTAGTGCCAGTTTCTACCAAGATATTTTCAAAGAATGTTATCACATTCTAGTATTTTACCACTGATGTTCTGCAATTTTATATTTCACCTTTTTTATAATTCTTGAATAAATACTCTTTGTCCTGGTGATTTGATGCTGTTCAGGTTATATATTAGTTATTTGACTTATTCTATTGTGAAGTCAGTTTTAGACCTTTCCTCAACATTTCATACTATAAATAATGCACTTGATGTGAGAACATCTGAGATCTCCTCTATAAAGAACATTGATGTAAATACTTCAGATTTGTTGCAATGTCTTGGTCTTCTTGCTATTTTGAGTTTAATTACCTCTTTTCAACTTCCTGAAAAGATTCTTATTTCTCATAGCTCTGGAAAAAATATTAGCTTTTAGGCCTCTGGAACTTTTCTAAAATGTTCTTAGGTATTCCATATTAGATTTAAATTTAACTTGCTGTACAGTTACACACATATTATTTTTCTTCTCAAGACATTATTTTGACTTCTTATACACATCTATTTTTTTCTTTACTGTCTTTGTAATGTTTTGAAAATATTCTGGGTTTTTTTCCATTTTCTTATATAATTTATTTTGAGATACAAGTGTATTATATGCTGTTTCTCATGCAAGGTCAACCTCTGTGCCTCCTGCAAACATTTTGCCCTGCTAGCTGTTGCTTTTTTTTTTCTTTCAATTCCACTATTTTGTGGTTTATATATATTAGGTTTGGTATATTTTCCTATAAAACCTTGAATTTATTTGACTGTGGTCACTATTAGAATGGTGGTTTTGTTGTTTCTGATCCTCTGCATTATTTAGAACTAAATTAGGAATTGCTTCTCATCTTACAGATTCTTTGAATTGCAGCTCCAAGAATCAGTAATTTATTATATAACAAGCAACCCTAGTTGTACAACCCTTGCTTCATGGTTTTTTTCAGATTAAAATAGGGATAATTAAAATCTTTTTTAGCAATCTGCAGTTATGAAGCAGGTTTTAACCTCAGCACTTCCCTAGGTGACTACTTGCCATTTCATATTATACAGTACTCTTTTTGAATTGACTCTTTTCTGTGTTCTGCACACAGGGACAAACCTAGCCCTAGTGTGTCTCTATGAAGAAAACAGAGACACACAAGGGATGAATTTGGCCAATTATTTGTCTTCATTTGAGAGTTTCCTTTTTTTATTTAACTAGTTGTCATTGATTTTTTCATTTAACACTATCCTCAGTTTAATCTTTTGCCCTTTCAAGGTGAAGGCCCTTTGGCTGAAAGCTTTCCCAGCTGAGTTTAAAAGGACTACTACTGACAGCAAATGAGATTTTTCTGTGGCTCAATAGGTAAGCCCAGCACTTTCCAATACTTGGGTCGTGAGTTCAATTCGCTGACAAAATAGATCCATCATGAATAATATCCTTGAGGTAATCTCTACTTTGTGAGTTATCATGCCTCTTGTACTGTCCACCGAGGTTTTGGTATTGTATATTTTTGCCATAATTCCTTTAAAAATGCCAAATTTTAATTTTTTTTTTTTTAAATCTCCACATATTTAATTGTTGTACAGATTATAACATGAACAGATAAAGAGATTTCTTTTCTCTGGAAAGGTTAAACTGAAAACTGCTTGTTGAATAAAAATGTACGATTCTATGAGCCTGGATCTTGAAAGCTATCATGTCCAAGAACTACATTTTTTAATACTTACATTGCAGTATTCCCAAAGTAGCTTACACTGAATGGTTGTATCACATTCTTTGCAGGTTTAATTTTTTTTTATTTAGCTTGAATATCAATTAAGTTCATCTGTTTCTTCATAAGTAACATCTATTGCAATATGCAATTGGAATTACTTTATTCTTATTAATTTCACTGAATTAAGAAATCCATAAAGACATTTCTATGAGTGACCAAAAATGGAAATAAAATTCTTCATTTTATGGATATAATTTCCCTGTATAGAGTTAATCCTTCATCGCCTTTCAAATACTAGAACAAGAGAATTTAATGTAAGAATACTAAAAAAGAACTTTTTTTTTTATGAGACCATTGTCTTTTGTTCTTGTAGCCCTTATATAAGGAACATTCGCAGATTAAAGGTATTAGAAGTTGTAAGTTCTTCTAGTTATCATCATTTGGCATTTCACCAGATATTAAATGATCTTACCTGTAAGACTGCAGTAAACCAATTAATGAGCAACGCAGCTAGAAGGCAGGACAAAGCACATTTTTTAACATATAAGGGAGTACAAAGTAATTGCCTGGCTTTTCAGGAAATTTTTTTTCTTTGTTTGTCTCACTGATAGCAGACCAAATTCATCACATTGGATCCAGTGGACAAAAAATAACTGTTTACCATATGTGTTTACCATAACTCATATATTTGCCATGCGATCCCTTTACATTCAACCATTGGAGAGACATTGGATTTCATTCATTAACCTTTTGAAATGGAAAAGGTGGCTGTTATATCCTTCCCACATTAAAATAATTGATGTGGATGATGTGGATGCGGAGATTGAGCCTGAATTGTGCCCATCAGTCAATACTCAATGCCAGTGTATGAACATGAGAAATTAATTTCTTAGACAAGAAATGTTTCCTCTTGAAACTCAAGAAATGTTCACCTGTGACCTCATTAAGAGGCAGGGGAAGAGGATAAGGAACAGGCTTTTTATATAGCCCAGGACTGCAATTAAAAGCTAATTCTTCTCAAAACAAACAAACAAAAGCCCCAACATCCAATCTACTAATAAAGAACACCTGATAAAAATAAATTACATCCTTAAGTAAAAAGCTGTCATGTTCTGTGCAAGATGTATTTTCTCAGCAAAGAACTAAGGAAGATACCCTAAGGAGAAAATTCTGTCATTTGGAAACATTTTTGGTAATATCAGGAAAGCAAAAAGAAAAAAAAAAAAGTATGGTATTAAAACAATTCGGTCACTCATACGGATTTTCCCAAATAATTTACTTCAGGGAAAAATGTAAATATTGGAGATGAAAATTTTCTTATCCTTTTTCATTTATGAAGTTCTTTTTTATTTGAAAATTTTCAAGTGCTCCAGTGCTCAAGTGCTTCTTGATTCTCTGAAAACTTGCCCAGGCTTTATTTCAACCAAGAATATTTTTATTTGTTTGGAAATAACTCTACCAACTTTAACTATTACCTCAGTGTTGCCAAAGTATGCACTACAAAACAAGGCTCACAGATTCCTAGATTGTGGCTGACAAAATATTCAGTTCAAGCTACAATATTTTCTTGAATTTCAAGAATGACAACAATGTAGACTCATTCAGTTGCAAACACTTTTAGAAGACTGGGAACTCTAATAGTCCCCTCAGTCCTCTAGAGTTTCCCTCACTTTTTGAGAGACATGTTTCATTAGCCTATTTTGTGCATACTAAATTGTTTGTATTTGAACACTACCTCCACTGTAAAGTCAATCAGCAGGTTTCAGACTGCTTTTTGCTTGAGCAAATTTGTCTGCGTTTTTCAGTGTTGAAACTCTTCTCTCTAATACCGTCATCTTTCCTATTCTTTGGTATCATCAGCCTATAAGTGGCTGTTTGTTGGGTTTACAACCCTATTATCAGTTTTGACTCTTTTCTCACAGCCAGCTTTTCAAAAATGGGTAGAACTTTGCTTTGTATAGAGTTATCTACACAACCAAGAAATCCAGATTCTAGTAATATTTACAAGGTCACTGTCTAAAACATTATTTGAACTGCTGCTTCTTCTCCTTACCTATTTTTTATAATTTTTCCACTTTTATAATTTCTGTGATGAAGGAAGGGATGTGCATGGCAGATATGCTCTAAAAACTAAATCTTAATTTTTACATGACTTGGCATATTGATTTCTAAGTTTCCAGTAGCTGACAGAAATGTTTTTGTTTAGTATCCCCTCACTGAAAAATACAGACTGGATTTATCAGGAAATATCAGGCTTTCAGTTAAAAAGAAAAAAATAAAGAAAAAAAAAGGAAAAAGAAAACCCTCAACCAACCCTTTGTGAGTACTAGTAAATGGTTGGATGCAATTCAAAAAACAAATATTTCTATGGAGGTTGAGTTTGAGAGCTTTGGCCCTAGACTGCAAGAAGCTGAGAGGAAAACTGAAAATGCAGGGACAGTGATGGATGGAAATAACATTACTCTAAACTGAATACTGGAAATAGAAAGGTAGTGAGAAATCGAAGACATGACTGAAAATAAATAAATAAAAAACATAACCTCAGATTAAGGAATATATAACCTCAGATTAAGGAACTGACATTGTTAAATTGTGTTTACGGCAGAGACAAGAAAAACAAGAAATCTATATTTCCAACAAGGGTTATAAAGAAGCTAAAGAAGAATTGGTTTAAGATCTTTTTTCAATATGTCAAAAAAAAAATTCTGTGTGGGAAGACAAAACCTTGCTCAGAAACAGCCTTGCCTAAAATGATAAAATACTCATTCATAAATCAAATCTATTTAAATATTTGAATCAGTTCTAAAAAATAGGAAACTGCTGCAGAGTTCATTTTATGATTACCCTCTGCTTCTTTCATTCTGCTTTCCAGATTTATTTTATTTGCTTCTTATCTTTGTAGTTAGTGATCAAGACAGTTCACAAAATCTATAAATAATAAATACGGTGCATCGCTTTATGTATGTTTCTGTAGACCATTGCTGCTTATTCATTTAGTGAGTTGAAATAAATAAAATGCAAGATTTATGCCACTGTTCATTGAATATGAAATTTGTATCCACAGAATTATCTGCATTTTTAAAGGTCGCTTTTTAGTACTCTGATGTTTTTATAGATACTTGGGAGCATTCACAACCTCTCATTCACTAATTGCCATATGGTATAGCCATCTGATTTGTAAAAAAACTTACTGGTCCTTTTCCATCCTTCTGTCCAAGTAGATCCAGTTTAGATTCTTATCAACCTTGCAAATCATCTGCTATATAGGCTTTCCTTGACCTTCACTGTTGCAAACTCATCTGTTACGTACCTATTGAGAACATGTCTGATTCATTTCCTTGGTCCATGAGATCCCTCTCTTTGCATAAATTCCATAGATTCTCTGTCTCACAAACAGGAACTGCTTATCTTTGTTTTCAAGGGCTTTCACTATCCATCCATCAAGTATCATTTCTCCTTTGCTATTGTCAGTTCTTGACCGTGATGACATGTACTTCATATACTTTTGAACACGCACAGTCAAGCTTTCTCCCACGCTGCTCCTCATGTTTAGGAGACATTGCTCCTCACAGCTAGCTTATTAGTTTTAAAAAAATTCCTGAAAATCATTTCTATTTGAGCTAAGACAACTCCCTGCAAGCTAACCAATATTTTTATAGTTTTTTTTATTTTATTTCTACACTTCCATCTTTTTTCTACACTTCTGTCTTTTTTTTCGTTTGTTTCCTCTACTTTTATACTCAAATTATAAATTCATTTGTAAGATGACAAAGGCCATCTTTTTGATAAGATTGTATCTAGCCAATTGAGATGTTGGTCAAGGTCTAGGATTTCTCTAATAATACTTTTGGGTAAAACCAAAACTAAGTTCACTGATTCATAACAGCGTTAAAAACAATAATTTTATCCTGAAATTCTTATTGCATAGATTAACTCTACGCTGAAAACTAAAGATGAGAAGAGGCTTTAAAAAATGTCACTAATTAAAACCATTGTCGAATACTAAACAGATTTATCTGTCAGCTAGAGTTGCTGGCCAAAATAGGTTTATTCTGAATCTTCCGAAAAATCATTGGCTAATTAGTGATGCAGCATTTTTTTTTAGCCACTACATTATCTCCACAGATAATTTAAAAAATAAACTAATTAACCTTTCTAAAACACCTTTCTAATTAATCATGTCTTTTATAGTTCCACTAGCTATGGGGCCAACCAAGTCCAAGCAATCATGTTTAATTTCTCACATATTGATTTATAAAGGATGGTTTATTGCCTCTTGCTCATTAGCAGTTACAAACAGGACTCCTGCAGGAGGTTATGCCTCTTTTGTAATTAAACCGTGTTAGGATACCAAAATGTAATGCAGATGTTTAACAGTAAGTTGTGATTTGTGGGAAGGCTAGTAAAATTTTAAAACCTCAGTAAAGTGAAACACTTCGGCTGATCAAGCTGTTTTCTTCCTTTGTGCTTTGCTACTCCATATCTCAGTGGCATTAGGATGTAGTCATTCCAGAACTGATGATGAATTTTGCTTCAAAGGAAAACTTATGATCTTATTCAATGTGTTTTATTGAGTTTTAGCTCTACAATAATTGTTATTTAGTATCCTGAAACAATTCACAATATTTCAGGGCGTTTAAAAGAAGTTTAGTCTTTGAACATATTTTTTGCAAGAAAACATACCAAAGTACTCAAATTAAATAGAGAACAAAAGCTTCTGTCTGTTCCTGCTCCCAATTTTATTCAGACAGATTAGAAAAGAAGGAATTTTCATCGCAGTCCCATGAAAACTGTTCTCAAGAGATAATGAATCAAAAAGCATTAATTTTTATTTCATTTTATTCTGAAGCAATAAACTGTATTGCAGCATCTGTAGGACATTCTTGTAAAACTGGTTAGATCATTTAGCCAAATGAATTCAAGAAGTTCAGAATGACTTAAGCTCAAGGAGATAAAGCATTCATGTCGCCTCTCTCAGTCTAAAGTTCATTCAGTGTTTGTAGCTTCTCTGTTTTACACCTGTCCCCCCCGCCCCCATTTTACAAATGAATACAGTCTGTGCTGTTAAGTACCTTTATATATATACATTGGAGCCTGTCAAACTCTGAATCTTTTCTGAGCAGCAGTACACTAAATTGAAATTTCAAGAAAAGAGCTACATCAAAGGCTGTGGACCTTGACCAAATGATCAAACAAACATTTCAAAACATTTAAGTCAACAGAAGCATGAAACAGCAAAAGCAAAAGATGCAAAGGGAGATGAAAAGAGGAGGGAAGATTTCTAATCATGTTATTCCTTCATGTCAGTTCGTTACTCTCTTCCATTTCTGTCTAGGACCTTCGGAGTGCATGTGAAAGAAGGTGAAACAATAAATTCCAGTACAGGAATAAGGAAGGTCCAAGCTTGCTTTGATTTACAGTATCTATTTTGTTATAAAAAAATCTTTTTACAGACTGCATGAGGAAAAAAACTGAAAAGGGGACACATTCTGGAGCAATGAAAAACTACTCTCAATAGAGAAGGATCAAGAAAGGAAACATTTAACCAAATTGCACAGATTGAAGTCCATGTAACTTGATGGGATTCGCGCATAAGTGCAGATGGAGCTAGCCAATATCATTGCAAGGCTACTCTCTTATCTTTGGAAGTCCATGGTGACTGAGGGAGGTTCCTCAGTACTGGAAAACAGCCAGAAGGAGGATTCAACGAACTGCAGGCTTGTCAACCTCACCTCAATCCCTGGGAAGGTGTAGGAGCATATAATCCTGGAAACAACTTCCAGGATTGGAAGTGTTTGGAAGTTGTCAGCACAGATTTCTGAAGGGAAAATCCTGCCTGACAAACTTGATAGCCTTCTGTGATGAAATGAGTGGCATGATGGACAAGAGAAGAGCAGTGGATATTGATTATCTTGTCCATAGCAAGGTTTTTGACATCATCCTCCGTAAGATCCTCACAAACAAACTGAAGAAATAATGAGTAGAAGAGTGGACAGTGAGGCCCTGAACAACCTTCTCTCAGTGACCCTGCTTGACCCAGGGGGGTTTGCCTAGATGATCTCCTGAGGTCCCTGCCAAACTCAGTGATTCTGTGATTGTGTGATGGGAAAAAAACAGGGTCACAGACCTCTGCAGGAAAATGGTATTCACTGTAGTAGAGCACTAAGATACTAGTATTCACACTAGTGTTAAAAAATCACTGGCATTAGTGTTCTTTTAAGAAGTCTGTGTCAGGAAGTGATGAGTAGATGTGGATACCTTTGGGCCTGGAATAGACGTGGCACAGGGATACGGTTGATTAATCTATTCACAGGATGCTTAATTTGCTCATCTGTGTGTCTTAGTGTTATGAAAGCATCCTCTTTTTTCCCCAGGACCTCCTGATCTCAGAAGTTTGACTTGTGTGATAAGGTCTGCATGTCAGATTTCATAGAAACATAAAATCCTAGAACAGTCTGGGTCGGAAGGGACCTTAAAAATCATCTCATTCCAAGACCCCTGTCATGGCCAGCAGGACACCTTCCACTAGACCAGGTTGTTCAATGCCCCATCCAGCCTGGCCTTGAACACCTCCAGGGATGGGGCATCCACAATTTCCCTGGGCAACTTGTTCCAGTGTCTCACCACTCTCACAGTAAAGAATTTCTTCCTAATATCTAATCTAAATCTACCTCCTTCATCTTAAAACCATTACCCCTCGTCCTATCACTACACTCCCTGATAAAGAATCCTTCCCCATCTTTCCCGTAGACCCCATTTAAGTACTGGAAGGTTGCTATAAGGTCTCCCCAGAGCCTTCTCTTCTCCAGGCTGAACCACCCCAACTCTCTCAGCCTGTCTTCATAGAATAGGTGCTCCAGCCCTCTGATCATGTTCGTGGCCCTGTAGACTCATTACAACAGGTCCATGTCCTTCTTATATTGGGGATCCCAGAGCTGGACGCAGTACTCCAGGTGGGATCTCACCAGAGTGGAGTAGAGGAGGAGAACCACCTCCCTTGACCTGCTAGTCACACTTTTGATGCAGCCCAGGATGTGGTTTGCTTTCTGGGCTGTGAGTGCACATTGCAGGCTCATGTTGATCTTCTCATCAACCCCAAGTCCTCGGCAGGGGTGCTCTCAATCCCTTCATCCCCAGCCTGTACTGATACTGGGGATTGCCCCGACCCACGTGCAAGACCTTGCACTTAGTTTTGCCGAACCTCATGAGGTTCACACGGGCCCACCTCTCAAGGCTGTCCAGGTCACTCTGGATGGCATCCCTTCCCTCCAGCATGTCAACCAAATCTCTTAGCTTGGTGTCGTTGGCAAACTTGCTGAGGTTTCACTCAATCCCACTGTCCATGTTACCAACAAAGATGTTAAACAGCACCAACCCCAGCACTGATCCCTGAGGAATGTCACTCTTCACTGGTCTCCACTTGGACATTGAGCCATTGACCACAACTCTTACCCACCCAGCGGTCCGTCCATCAAATCCAATTCAGAGACAAGGATGTCATGCGAGATCGTGTCAAAGGTTTTGCACAAGTCCAGTTAAATGATGTCAGTTGCTCTTCCCTTATCCACCAACGCTGTAACACTGTCGTAGAAGGCCACCAAATTTGTCAAACACGATTTGCTTTTAGTGAAGCCATATTGGCTGTCACCAATCACCTCTTTATTTTCCGTATGCCTTCCCTTTGGGTTATTGTCCTTATTAAGCTGTGGTGATCAAACTCAGGGCTGCCTCACAGATTCCCACCGAGAACCCTGGTCAAGTGGTTACCTTGTCCTTCTTGCCTTACACATTATTCATATGGTTACCTAGCTGCCTTTGGCCTTGCAAGACTGTACTACACAAAAGGTCCCTAATGCCCCCCTCCAACTGTCTATGCAGTTTGCAGTTTCATGGTCTCTTATCTAACTCCACCTTTACCACCTGCGAAATCCAGCTAGGTGGTGTGATTTCGCTGTGTTATTCATTGTGACCAGTCTTCTCATGTCCTATACCATAGCTTTGTACACCCTGAAGTGAAACTCAGGATTAGACCAGGGTCTAATCATGTTGCCTTCAGCCCAAACAGTCTGAACCCATCCAAATGAAGTAAAACATTTCAGACTGCATTTTTATAAAAAAATTTGGGAAATAAAGTATTTAGTTATGGAAAAGTTAGGACCTGACGCACTAAGTTTTCCTCACTGTGAAGCAGAACAAAAAGTAGATGCAGGGGAAGACTTTTCCCTTTAGCCTTTCGATTGGGCCATCAAGGTTACTTAGAGACAATAGCTGCACTGGGAAAACACTCTCAGAGCTTTCCCCAGGTAATGAGATCAAAACAGTACACATGCTGCTTTATATAGTAATATGCACTGTTTTAAAATACATGCTTAAAATAATGAGGACTATAACCATGGGGCCAAATTCTGAGTTCTTTTGCTTCTTACACCTTTTTTGACATTGATGTGAGTGTGTAATTTACGACACTCTGTGTGTCACCTCTAAATTTGACCTGAAGTTTCTGATCCCATAGGAAATAACATAAAAGGATTAAATTACAGAAAATATACTTTGTCACAGTTACCATATGTTGTTTACCAGAGTCAGAGCTAAGTGATCAAGGAAACTCTTGGGTATGTTTAAACATGCGGGTAAGATTTATAGTGCTGGAGTGTACATATTTATTCAAGGTCTCTGTGATACATTACATATTTAGCCGGATTATGATTACCTTCAGTGTATGGTTACTTGATCAGCAAACCTGCTATATGATTCATCCCCTTATCTGGTTAATGTTGACAGCATGGTGTTGGGTACTCAAATAGCGGTAAGAGTAGGGTAAGTGAGGAAGCAAAGCCTGAAAACTTAAGGGTTGTCATCGGATGAAAGGGAGATAAGATACAATAAGAGGACAGCACTTGAAGTAAAAAGTTCAGAATGCCTTCTTAGCATGGATTGAGAGAAAATATGTAATTTCCTGAGGTACTTATAGGTAAAATTATGTGATGCTCCAATTACTGAGTTTACTACTAGATATGGTTGTTTAAGAAAGCTGTAAGATAAGAAAACACCTATTAAAAATGAAAGGTCATTGTTTGAAAATTAGCTTTAGTGGTTTCATACAGAATGGCTCTCTGTTCTTACAGAGGGCTGAACTAATCATGTGCTGATTTTGGCAAACTGTACAAATTCAGATATACAGAGAGGGGGTCACCTAACCAAAAACAGATGACTTCAAAGGACATATCTACATCCATAGTAACCCTTTAGGGCCCCTTTTTAGTCAACAGTGAGAATAGGAGGTACTTCTAAGGCACTATTGATTTCTCCTAAGATTGATGTTTAAAATAGGTCAGTTGAATTGTACCCTGAAATTGTTTATTTCTCTCCCTTAACTCAAATGAGAATGATTAACTCAGGTTTGTCCACTGAAGATGTCTATATTACAGAATCTAAAGTTTTATTACATGACTCACAAAACTTGTTATCACTAAACACCCTAAAAAAAGGTACTTTGTTAACCCTTCTTATCAGAGCCATTTTCTCCAGATGCTTTTTAGCCATGTGTAAGGTTACTCTGCAAGCAGAACAAGTACGGTTTAAAAGTGTAAAACAAATATTTATTAGCTAGGTCACACAAAAGAGACCCAGGATGGAAGGAATGGCTAGTATAAGCAACATTATGCTCCTGTCCCAAAACACTACCCCAAAGGGTCTTTGCTGCCCAGGTAAGGTTACTTCAGGAAGAAAAGGGTCAGCCTCGACTGCTCTCTGAAACAGATGCTCAGGTGGCTGAGTTGCCATTTTCTGTCTAATTCTCCAGGTTTCTTTTTTCTTTATAGTTTTGTACCTTTCTATGGTGATATTTTTCCTTCTCAGTCCTTGAAGAACTAATGATCCCTGCTTCAACACTTGTATCTCTCCAGCTTTACCTTTCCTACCTTGCACGGTGCAACTGTATGAACTTTCTCATAAGTCTTTCTCCCAGCCTAATAATTTCTTCAAAGGTGTAAATCAAGGATACTCAGCTGGGCCATGCCAAAGCTTGGACCCCTCAATCGTAGACAGTAGGACCCACAGCGTGGGACAGGACACGTGGGAGGCAGGATACAAAGTGGGCAACATTCTTCTGCTATTTGTAGAAAATATGAATCGTTCACTACCTGACATTTGAAAGCAACACACTCATCCACACGCCCACAAAGATATCAAATGAGGGTTAATAGCTCTCATTATAACTGTTGTAATTATACCTGTATGAATAAGTTATAAAACCCACAGATTAATTCTGGAGAAGGGCAGGAGTTTGGGGGCATATCTGTGGGACTGCTAAAAGTTAGAGCTAATACTTGGTTTAAGAGTAGTGACAACTAAAGTGCCTGTGTAAAGCATGCTTGCATCTTACACTGAATTATTTGCCAACTTTTTTGTAAAAATATAAAAATAGCTATCTTAATTCCCATTTTACTGGCACATGCAATTATTCAAATTATGTAATTGTGAAGTTGTAGTTGTTCATTAAGCAATTCAGCTATGAACATGCCTAGCACTGGTTACTCATAAATTGCTGTTATTTAAAATGGGAATGACATTAACAGAATGATTTAAGGGGATTTGACTACTGTCAGGATTAGGTCTTCAAAGTTTATTCATGAAAACCTTTGGAATGGTGAGCAGTTTCTTAAAATACCTGGTAATACAATATTCAAGGATCACAGATAAAGAAATGAGTAGAGATTACAAGCTTTTTTAAGTTATCCTGTTCATCAGAGAGTAAAATCAAATTAGACTAATCTATACTGGTTTCCTAATTTGGGTTTTGTGCCTGATCTCATAGCCTTATGTGTTTGCAGTTTTAAACAAATATGATAATAAAATCATGTGATGATCTTCTGGGTATTTTGCTAATATCAAACTGATTTTTGGCATACATTCTCTTTGCATTCTTTATAATTAAGTACAATGTTGAACTGTGAATTTTAACGAGACAGAGTATTAAATAAGAATTACTGAGGCATTAAAATTCCGAATTCATTGATTTAGTGTATGCATAGTATAAGACCAGATTTCATCTATAGATAATACAGAAGGGCATACAGGTAAAAACAAAAGAAGGAAAATAAGATGAACAGGAATATTTTGACTCTCAGATCAAAATGTCAGAGAACCTTGCTGGGCTGTTGGTTTTTGGCTTTTTTCTGTACTATGCAGTATAGTGTGTGTGTACATATATATATATATGTATATATATGGTATATATACCATGCATACCATACATTTTATACACCATTTTATACACTATGAAGACAGGCTGAGAGAGTTGGGGTTGTTCAGCCTGGAGAAGAGAAGGCTCTGGGGAGACCTTATAGCAGCCTTCCAGTACTTAAATGGGGTCTACGGGAAAGATGGGGAAGGATTCTTTATCAGGGAGTGTAGTGATAGGACGAGGGGTAATGGTTTTAAGATGAAGGAGGTAGATTTAGATTAGATATTAGGAAGAAATTCTTTACTGTGAGAGTGGTGAGACACTGGAACAAGTTGCCCAGGGAAACTGTGGATGCCCCATCCCTGGAGGTGTTCAAGGCCAGGTTGAATGGGGCATTGAACAACCTGGTCTAGTGGAAGGTGTCCTGCTGGCCATGACAGGGGTGTTGGAATGAGGTGATCTTTAAGGTCCCTTCCAGCTCTAAACATTTTATGATTCTCTATAGAGTCAGGAACATTTTATGGTTTGTAGCATATCACTGTGCTGGGAAAGAAAACTTCTGTGGATCTTTCTTGACCAAAGGTGGGATTTATCTCACTTGATTTTGGCCACCTAAGAGTCACCTATGTTATGCTAATTATATGTATAGGTAATGAAGATAAGTAAGACTCTTTATGAAGAAATTGTCTCTCTCTTCCTCCCCCCCCCCAAAAAAAAAACCTGAAAAACAACAAAAAAACAAACTTCAGGCATTTGTGATTTTGATGTCAGCATGTGAATTCGATGCTCAGGTTTCCATTACAGTCGGGTTTGTTCTACTTGGTAGTCAAAGGAATTAATTATAAACTTTAGATAAACCTCCCCTCACAGCATTTTTATCAGCATCAGTGCAAAATGTCAGCATTTTACCTAAAAATATTTTGTTCAAACATCCTGGTTTCACAGATTGTTGACAATTCAGAATTATACTTAAATTTCTATTGAGTTTTTCCCAGAGACTAAAAAGTGATAACTGCTGTTCCCTACTGATTAGTCTACTTAGATTTTTGGATGCTTCTAGGTAACAACATGTGGTGCTGTAGTAGCCTTTTTGGTGTCCCTGGAGATAAGTGGGTTAAGAACTGTCTAATTCCCCTTCCTTTAGCTGGATCACCCCCAGGTTATTGAAGCCCTCATCTTTTGGAGATACAATTGCTAAGGCACTAGGAACACTCCTTTTCTCAAGAGGGTTCAAAGTGCTAGACTCTTCAATGGCAATAAGTAGTTTTTCTGTATGGTTAAGGTGGGTTGACCTTGGCTGTCAACTAAGCACCCACCACCTGCTTGTTCATTTGCCCCTGCAGCAGGGGGAAAAGTAAAAGTGAGAAAAACTCATAGGTCAAGATAATAAAGACAACTTAATAACTAAAGGAGGGAAAAAAACCCAAACCCCAAATGTTGTAAAGGATCACCTCCCACCACCAGAGCAATGACCAGCCAGTCCCTGAGCGATGCCTACTTTGGAACGACTGCCCCTTCCACCCAGTTTTTATTGCTGAGCATGATGCCATGTGGTATGGACTATCCCTTTGGTCAGTTTGGGTCAGCTGTCCCAGCTGTGTCCCCTCCCAGCCTCTTGCTTATCTCCAGACCAATTGCTGAGGGGGCAGAGTGAGAAACAGAGAAAACCTTCATGCTGTGCAAGCACTGATCCACAATAGCTGAAACACTGGTGTGTCACCAACACTGTTTTAGTCACCAATCTAAAACACAGCACCATATGGGCTGTTATGAAGAAAATTAACTCCAGCCCAGGTTGACCCAACACACCTTAAATGAAATTATGAATGAAAGCACTGGGAGTGATTCAGGTATGCAGACATATGCATTTAGTGTCATGGCTGGCAGATGTAACACAAGACCTACGGGAGGCACATGGCCTTTGCAGTGACAGATACTCTAGGTCATCCACAAAGGCATAGCACACTTATGTTTACCCAAAATTGAATTCCACCCATTACTGTTATGATACTAAAACCAGCTAATTTAGAATATTTTGTCATTAATTAAAGGAAGTTTTTCCTTAAGCATTAGGAACACACTAAGCTCTAACAGGCAATTTCCCATCAGAATTTCTCACTTCAGTGTTGCACTAACTAGAACTTTCAAAACACAAATTTCTGTGCAGTTAAAAACTTAAACAAATTAATGAGTTACAGCTAATGTGAATTATCATATCATTTAGAACACATACATATTTTAGGACATGTGACAAAAGCAAGGAAGTTCATTAGATTTCGTCTTTATGGCTCCTGAGGCTTAACAGCACTGGACCCATTATAGTAAGGAAAACAGAGTGACAATTGATTAAATCTGACTAAATTGTTAAAAATCTGAAAGCCAAGATCAGTTTATTCTATATAACATCTAGTTATGGTCAAACCGTTAAAAGAAGGAAATCTCAATGTACCATAGGGGTCAGTAAAAGGACAACATTTATGAAGCAGTTCCTTTAAAAAATCTTCTCAGTACATACAAATAGAAAAGAAAAAATAACGATATTATTTCAAATAGACTCTGTATTGCTACTTTCAGAGATGACATTGAAAACAGTCGAAGGAGAGCTAGTGGGTAGCTTTGCAATACAAAAAGCAAAAATAGTTTCATTATTCAGAGCTGACGTGATAGTCTTTTCTTAGTCTTATTTATATCTAGCAGGACAATTTTGGTGCTGCTTTGGTTTTGCAGTGGGAAATGCAACTAGGTCACAGGATATAAAATTTCATTTACTTCTATCTTAAACAAGTAACTTGTGTTTGATGGAAGTACATCTTCCAGAGAGAAATCGCGTTTTGACCTGAAGACATCAAGAGATGAAAATTGTGCTGTTTCTCTTCACGCTATGTTCTAATGAGGACCTATCCTGAGTGTTCCTTGAATTTATCTGACTTAGCTCTTTGCTGGTTCTTGTTATACTCTTCTCTGCTAGATAAAAGAGCTCTTTTAATACATGGCTACTTTTTCTTGTGAAAATGCTTATGCCCTTAATTTAGTCATTCTTTTTGGGTTTTTTTATAAGATAAATAGATTAAGGTCTTATCTGTCACTAGAAGGCCTTTTTATATAGCTGGGAAAAAATTTAAATTCTGTTCTCTACTCTTCTAATAACAACATTTTTTTAAAGAATGACAACAGTACGGCTGTATGTATGATTCCACTAGTAGTGTCACTAAACGCAAACGCTAAACGCAAACATTACCTTACTTACCCCATTTATCCCTCTGTGAATAGCACTAGTCCTTTTTGCAACAACATCATGCTGGTAAATCATATTATTCTATTTTCAACTTCTTTCTCACAAAATCCTTTCCAGTGTCATTGCTATGAAAGATGCAATTTTCCGTTCCGTGGGTGTGGCATTCATTCCCATTCCAAACCTCTAACTCCCCTTGTGGCCATATCAAAATGAATTTGTTTGCGCGGACCCAGCATGTTGCTGCATCTAACTAACCCGTGTTAAAAAATTCTATATTTCTATCTCCCCTCCTAAGCTCTTGCCCACCCCAAGATTTCTCACAGGGTAGGATGTGTAGAGTGTGAAACAGAGAAAGCCTGGACGCTGTGCCCTATTCAGCAATAGCTAAAACATTGGTGTGTTATCAACACTGTTTCAGTTACAAATACAAAGCACCATAAGGGCTTCTATGAATAAAATTAACAGACCCAGTACAACCAGTTATTCTCAAAATACCTACAAAATCAGACCAATAATGGGGCATTAAATTTTAACTTGGAAATCACCAGTATGATACTTGTAGTCTGCCAGTAGATTCCTCTTCCCTGTATTTTTGCTTGATTATAGAAAACATGCCCTCCCTGTAGCCACCTTCTTTTTCAGAAGCGAATGTGTTTTACAGCTATCTTACAAGAAAGAGAAAGCTTGAAAGCTGGAAATCATAGTTCTGTGCTGAGTATGATACACTGTGACATAAAGATTTTATGCAGCATTATATTATGGCTCAGCAAGAATAAGAGAGCGAGGTGCACTGCACTCACAGTGGTTGTCTTTGACTGCAAAACAGCATTACTGAAATCCCAGACAGTGGAACTGCTCCTACCGTGTAAATTTTTTTCAGCCCCATGGGCAACACAAAGCACAGTTTTTAATATTCTGAGATTTTTTTTAATTTTTTTTTTCTTTTTTTTTATGCAGGAGATTAAATTGCTTGTATCTATCCTGGTCTCTGCTGCCACAGTGAAAAAGCAGTAGGCCGTAATTGTCACATTGTATTACCATATGGTGAACATGGACTGAGGAGGAAATACATAATTTCACTTGTTGAGGATTTGGAGGCTTTCAGCATAAGAGAAGCAACGGCTTCAGACTGCTAGCTAGAGGAGAAACATGAAATCCTCTAAATGCAAACAAATGGCAGAGGAATATATTTTCATATTTACAGCATGGGTTCATTTCTTATTATTCGCATTCTTATTCAATGGGTTCTTAATCATCTTTACAGTTATGTGTCTTCTAGGTCAAACACAAAGCCAGAGATAGGCACTTTGAGTGGTGTTTCATTTAAATTTAAAAGCTTTCTAATTACATCATTAGGAAGTAGAGGAGCGTTTAATCTTAACCTATCAATTTTAGTAGTCCGTATGTAAGGCCCCATCATGACAGCATCTGAGTATCTCATTATCTTTATTGTAATCATTCTCACAACATTTTAAGGAGGTAGAACTGAGGCAAAAAGAGCTAAAGGCCAAAACCATAAAGAATTCTGTGCTATATTCTTAAAGATAGCTTCCTTCTTTCTCTGTAGGAATTAAATCTGCATTTCTTAACTCTCAAAAATGTACATGAATGAACAGTCTATATCTTATTCATGAAAATGCTGTGGAAGTATGGTCCTTTCTTATGTGGAAGAGGAAAGACATGTGGATCTCCTGAATCCAAAGTCAGACCTAATAGTTACCATCTTTATCTGGGTTAGGGTAATATACGCTTCCAATCTTTCTGAGGACTGTTCCCATGCTTAGTAAAATGCAATTGGATACATTTCTTCCCCTTGCTCACTGTTCTAACATTTTCCAGGAACAAAATATTTGCATTTTGTATTAACTGAAAGCAAAACAGTAGCTTACGTACCTGAGAAATTTCAGAAGTGATATAGAAAAAATACTTCTTTTTCAAGACGCTGAGAAATTACCTTGTTTCTAGTAGGAGATGCTTTCTATATCTTGAGAAAACTAGATAACTGAAAGGAGACATAGAAATCTCTCATGGAGAAATTTGGGCTCAACCATTCCCTTGCTTTTCATACACTGAAGAACTTTATGGAAAATTAAATCTGAGAGCTCTGGTTCCGTGAGCAGATTTATTAAATCAGTAATAAATGTGAATAAATGATAGATAAAGCAACTTTAGTATGAATAACTAACACCAAAATTTCCTGGAGACATTCTAAGTACAACTCACAATAACTGGGTTATACCACACATATCCTCTGTATCTGTGCAACTGGGATATTTTCTGGTGTGCGTATTATGTGAGAAAAGTATTCTCCAAAGGTTTTCAAGTCACTGAGACAAGATGCCTTCTCACTCAGAGATGTTTTAGTGGGACCTCTGAACAGAAAATAAAAGTGAAAGAATAATGAGGAAAGGAATGAAAATGTGATGATGAAATTCATACAGGCTGTAATAAATTTTTGAGTATGAGTACAGTCTTCTGCTGTGAATAAACACTGGACTTAGCCTCAAATTGTGTCAGATCCATACAAACTCATAAGCACTGCACTCATTACTGAAATTGCAAGTAGTAATGCCTGGAGAAAGAATGCACAGGAGAAAAAGTATTCATAGAATTACAAGAGGCTTATGTATTTTTTTCAACCCTATAAAAAATGTGTGACGAGGGTTAATTGTTCAACTTTTGCTTTCGCTTGAAACATTTTCTGGAGTCTTGTCTACATGGTACTTAACATAGTGATTAAGCAAGCACCTAGCTAGCAATTATTTCTTCATTCCGAAACAGTTGCTTTGGACTAAAGGAGAACTAAACTGGTAATTACCAGGATCAATCTCATTATGTCCTCCATGTTAATAGCAAAATAGATAGTGTAAATATTTCAGAAATGGACTGTATAATAAATCAAAGGCAGCTATTAAGAAATAGTTACTTAAGTCCATGTAGATGCCTTCTCCAATTGGGCCATCTCTTTCAAAGTTTGCAGAGGAATGTTGTGTTTGGGAAATTAACACAGTGAGTGCTTTGGGTAGAAAGAGATCTATCTGGCTTAGATGCCTGTCACCAAAATATCAAGTTCTTAGGATTTGGTTAACAACTTATTGTTAGGTTGTAGGTGGACAGATTGAGTCCTCCTCAAGGTACAGATTCCATATGCTTATGAGTACAGGCAACAATGGGAAATATGAGGGTCTCCATTCACTTGCAGTTCAGTCTGCCTAGACATAAGAATGATCTTATGAAGGGACTTATTGCTGTTGCTGCAGGGATGTCGCCTGCCTTCTGCTTTCTAGTTACACAGTAGACTCATTCAAGGGTACTGTAACGAGCAGGTCATGAGACATCTTGACTGAAAGCCATTTTGTAGCCCAAAATGCAAGAACCACAGTGAGAGCACAGACATCAGGAAAGCATTTGCTTGTATCCTAGTGGCAAGGACACCTAACTGGACATACCTTGTGTTTTCCAAATATTTTCCCTGCACCAGATCTATATTTCATATCAGAGCAGTATTAATAAAAAAAAAACCAAAAAAAAAAAAAAACCAACACACCACTCTTTTAAGCACACAGACTAGAAGTAAACATCTTCCCACCATCCCCCCCTCCTTGCCTGCTGACTGACTTTACTCAATAAAACTAGGATTCCCTCCTCAGATGTAAGATCGTGTTCTGTAGAGTCTTCCATTGGTCAGGGGTAGCCTGAAACTGCATTCACAAAAGAGGAGAGGCAGTAAATTATACCCAGATGTATGAGATCAATGTATCTACTAATTGCCCAGCTGTATACCCTTTTCAGTCCCCTTATGCTGTGGATATGTTGGATGACTGAATCTTTCACTGAAAGAATTATTGCAAATTATATCACATCAACAATTTCATATATACCCAGAGCACAGATAGAATCCTAAGTTGATATAAATCAGGACTGAATGAGTCTGAGCTTGTTTTCTTTGATAAAATAAAAAAGAACAAAACCTAGCTCAGGGAAAAAGAAAAAAAAAAACCCAAACAAACAAACAAAAACAAACAAAACAAAAAAACTCTGTATGTTTATTATGGGGCCTACAAGACAGCTGGGGAGGGGCTGTTTGCAAGGGCACGTAGCAATAGGACGAGAGGCAATGGTTTTGAACTAGAGCAGGGTAAGTTTAGATTAGACATTAGGAAGAAGTTCTTTACAATGAGGGTGGTGAGACACTGGAACAGGTTTCCCGGTTTCCCAGAGAGGTGGTGGATGCCCCATCCCTGGAGACGTTCAAGGCAGGGCTTGATGAGGCTCTGAGCAATCAGATCTAGTTAAAGATGTCCCTGTTTACTGCAGGGGGGGTTGGACTAGATGACCTTTAAAGGTCCCTTCCAACCCAACACATTCTGTGATTCCATGATTTTAATATGTAGAGGACATCTCAGAAAGCATCATAATGTAGTTCTCTTTTCCAGTACTGCTCATGTATTGAGGTAATACTAATAGCATATTGACAATTGGACTTAGTGGGTGGGCTATTACAGGAAGTTCAGAATTTCTACTCTAAAACATTCACATCTTCTTTTGCAATTGTAGGAAATCCTTAAGGAAACCTACTAGGGGATTTTCAAGAGCAGTTAAGAATGTTTTAAGGCTGATTGAGTTGAAGGGTAAACTTTTCATTGTTTCTAATGAAAGCACAGATAAACCAATACAGACTCTGTAAAATCCCAACATGAATTAATAGCATAGGCTTCTTTCTAGATAATCTTAAACTGAAAGAGAAAATAGATTCACTGTGAAGAAGCAGAAGTGGAGAATATATTTTTCTTGCCTTCTTTTCCCTCTTGTGAAGCCAATGGTTTTCTTCTGTCACTTTCTAACCTCAGAATGTTAACTCCTTTCCCTCTTTACCGCCCTCAACTCTCTCATCATTTTCACCAAGCGTATGTATACTTGACAATTTTCTCTCCATCTGAGAGAGTCTGACAAGATCTTATTTTCCTTGTTATAAAAGTGGGGGTGTAGTTTAGCACACACTTGTCTGAAGTGTAAACATAAAAAGAGGAGGAAATAATTTGATGAAGGTCTATTTCATATCAACTCTGGCACGGTGAATTAGTTTTCAGTTCCATACAGAACCCAGAAAACTAGTTTGGTCCTTTATGGATTTACGTAACTGCCTAACAGAATACATAAAATATATTCTAACTGTTTGTTTTCTAGATCATACCGAGTGAATTAAACACCTTTTCAAACCTCTTGGCTAAGATGACACATAAGCTCTTTCTGTTATGAGTTTTGTAATTTGGGACAGTATTTCTGTGTCCCAGTGTCTATTGACCCCATCCATACCATTTCAAACATCAGGTTAATTGTTTTTCTTCTTTCTATTCTAGTTTTAATTCCTATAAAATATTTTGAGTATTAAGCAAAGGTAGCCATTTGATGGTCACTTGTAACTGTTTTAGGAATAGGAAATTATTGAACCATTCAGTTAATATTTTATGTAAAAATATATGCATTGTATAACCAAAACCTTAAAATATAATTTTTTGTTTGTTTGTTTGGGGGCTGTATTATGGCACCCAGTCTCTGTATTCTTTCTAAGACTGGTTACCAGATTGAATTTTTTCGTTAGAAGTCTTGCAAGAAACTCAGCAGAGGTCAGGCCATTCCGACTCTCTGAAAAGCAAGATTATCTGTCACTCTCATTTTGTCATTTTTATTTTGTTACTATTATTTTGCTTCTTTGAAACGTATTAACTTCCAGTACTCGATTAGTCCTGTTGTTTGCTGTTCACAATGTACCTGTTTGCCACTCTTGGCACCCATGCAGTAGATTGCTGACAAGTCTTTGTGACACAGAGATGTGGGGTTTATCTTGTAGAAGAAAGGAGAGGAGAAAAAGTAAAATACCACATCTGAATAAAGTGTGGTAAGAAGGCTGCTGTCAGCAATCTACCGAAATCGCAGATGTTTTACTGAAGGAAGTGGTTCAGTCAAAGCTCAAAACATGTGTTTGTTGGACAAACATCCCTAAGTGGCAAAGACAGATATTCGGAAACCATGCCATCACAGACTCACTCATCTCTATGAAATGGACTATACCATAGGCAGGAAGAAGCTGAAACATTTTAAGTTGCATTTTTTCCCTGCACCAGTGGTGTGAAAGATACTTCACACCACTTCATCCATATTTACATAGCCTTAGGGATCTATATACACTGCAGAAGCAATGTGTTCTGCCTATCAGCTTCGGTTCTACCCGGGATCTGTGTCAGCCACTGCTTACCGCTAACTGCCTGCCTGTCTCTCTTTCTGTAGCTGAACAGTAATTCACTATGGAGTTGTCATACTCAAAGAGAATTGCTCTGGTCAAAACTGGGTCATTTTGTTCCACCTTACATTGTTCTGACCCTTTTGTTCTGTAAAGGAGTCTGGAGTGAGCATAAGAATCTCCTTCTGGTTGTATTACTTTTAAGCAAGAATTTTATTTACACTAGATATATTGTCTTACTAACAAGTCTAATTGTCACCCTGTGTTTGCCTGTGTGGCTAATGATTGGTTTTGGGCAGAGGAATTCTGTTTTAGAGCAAGCCAGTCTCTTCATTTTGGGGACTTGAATAATGCTTCTTCGAAAATGAAGGTAGAGAACTAAGACTCCTCTTACTCTATTCACTAATATTATCTTCACTATGCAAAAAGTATTCCACTTTCCATTATATTTGAAAAAGTCGTGGCAGTCTGGTGAAGTTCCCGCTGATTGGAAAAGGGGAAACGTAACCCCCATTTTCAAAAAGGGAAAAAAGGAAGACCCAGGGAACTACAGACCAGTGAGTCTCACCTCTGTACCTGGCAAGATCATGGAGCAGATCCTCCTGGAAACTCTGCTAAGGCACATGGAAAATAAGGAGGTGACTGGCGATAGCCAACATGACTTCACCTGAGGCAAATCGTGCCTGACAAATTTGGTGGCCTTCTATGATGTTGCTACAGCATCAGTAGCCAACATGACTTCACCTGAGGCAAATCGTGCCTGACAAATTTGGTGGCCTTCTATGATGTTGCTACAGCATCAGTAGATAAGGGGAGAGCAACTGACGTCATCTACCTGGACTTATGTAAAACGTTTGACACTGTCCCGCACGACATCCTGATCTCTAAATTGGAAAGGCATGGATTTGACAGATGGACCACTTGATGGATAAGGAACTGGCTAGATGGCCACACTCAAAGGATTGCAGTCAATGGCTCAATGTCCAAGTGGAAACCAGTGACAAGTGGCGTTCCTCAGGGGTCAGTACTGGGACCAGTGCTGTTTAACATCTTAGTCGGTGACATGGACAGTGTGATTGAGTGCACCCTCAGCAAGTTTCCTGATGACATCAAGCTGTGTGGCACGGTCGACATGCTGGAGGGAAGGGATGCCATCCAGAGGGACCCTGACAGGCTGGAGAGGTGGGCTTGTGTGAACCTCATGAAGTTCAACCAGGCCAAATGCAAGGTCCTGCACCTGGG
>VYZM01007065.1:0-23246 GCA_013398915.1 Dromas ardeola
CGTGTGTGCGGGGCCGGGTGCGGTGCGGGGGGCGGTGGCGCTGCCCTCCACCACGCCCTCCCGCCCCCGGGACCCCGCTGCTCTGCCCCGGGGTGCCCGGGAGCAGCGATGGGACAGTCCCCCCTCCACTCCCGAGCCCGGCGGCAGGGGTCTGTCCCCCGGCCGGGCTCCGGCGGTGCCGGCTGCCGAGGAGGAGCCCGCTGCCTCCCCGCACCCCCTGCCCGGCGTTTTCCGGGGCGGCTGCCCCGGGGGCCGGTTCCCGTGGCTGGGCGGAGGGGGAAGGCGGGCGGGGGCGGCCGCCGGGCCTCCCTCCTGCCGTCCCGGGGTTCTGCCGGGCAGCCTGGGCGCTGCCTTCCCCCGCGGGGAGGCTGCTGGGGCGGCGCGACCCGGCTCCGATGCCGCGGGCGGGAGAGATCCCCGCTCCCCGGGGTAAAAACACTTCGGTGCCGTCGGGGGCCGTGGGTGTAGCCCCTGAGGCGGGGCGGCAGCTCCTCTGGCCAGCCTGGCCTTCGGGGCAACCCCCGCGCTGTTGGAGCGTCAGCACGGGTGAATCCGCGCCGGTGCGATGGCTCTGCTGGTGCCTCGCCTCTCCGGGCCGTGTAGAAGAAGCTGCTTTATGCCCGGGCTCACCCCGCCGGGCAGCGCCGGGGTCACTGCCAGGGAGAGGGAGGGGGGACACACGGGTGGCCCTTCTCTGCTCAGAAGCTGGCTTGGCCGCCGAAGCGATGCCCGAAGCCCCGGGCTCGCAGGGCTGAACGGTTCTTTCCGTTCTGCAAGTTAACGGCGTGGGGAAGGAAGGTCCAGCTCACACGGCCGGAGATGGATCTGCTCCAGCCACAGCCAGAGAGGGGAGAGTCTCCTCCTGCGCCTTGGCAGTGCTGGCCCGGGATGGGATGGGTACCTGCACGCTGCTGAGGGCCCCCGACAGAGGGCAAAGCTATTGCGTTAGCTCTTCGGCTTCAGTCGTGGCACGCTTTGGTGAGCCGCTGTGAAACGAAGACCGTCAACATTGTAAACTAACTCTCTCATGACAAGAGAACGCCTAGACTGCAGGGTCTCTGCAAGCATAAATGGCTTGTCGGCAGGGTTTTGGTCAGGGGAGGCAGGCTTAGCAATTCTGCGACTGTTTGAAGCAGTGGGGTTTTTTGGCACTGAGTTTGTCAATAAGGACTTGCCCACGAGATCTTTGCAACTATAAAGAGTTAAGAAATTGAGTCATACTGGCTGGAAGAGCAAATTAGGATGTTGTGGAGTATATTCTGTGAGCCTGTCGCCAGGGCATCCTGACTTTGAGGAGAAGAGTTATGGAGAAGAGAGCTTCAGCAATGCTTTGCCGTCTTTGAAAAGCTTCATTTTGACCATGCTTGGCTCTTTCCCTCCTCTGGGGCTTGGCTGTATAGCTTGACACAACTATGGGGCCAGCGTCAGCTATGTGATCATTTCACGTGTTAATTTTGAAAAATAAACGGTGAAGAGAGTCTAACAGAAAGCCTCCCTTAAGAATGCTTCCTATGAGCTGAAATTTTTGGAAGGATTCCAGCCTGTGTCAGAATCACCCAGGCAAGTATCCAGCTGCCCACGGTCATTGGCCAGCAGCTCCCCGTGGCTGCTGCTCGCCCTCTGGTTTTGGTTAGTTGTGGCAGCGTTCTTTGTGGCCCTTGTGTTATGGATATGTGCACCTAGGGAGGGCTTATGCCCCTGGGAAACCAGGATATGGTACTAGGAACATGTTACCAAGATGACTGCAGTTGTCCTAGTAAAGCTGGATGTCGTATTGTGGTAGCCTGCCCTCCTTCCAAGCCCATCTCTGACAACCAAAGTGAAGAATGATTCCAGAAATATGGCTATGTGCTGCTACAGCGCGTGTTGTGCTGCCTCGGGACCTTAGAGGCAGACCCGAGTGGAGAACTGTGATGTCCAGTTCTGCTGGTGGGAAACAGTAAGCGTCATGTTGCTCCATATCTGGTACCGTCACTGGGGAATTTGGTGGAAGGAGAGGATGAACACTTGTGAAAACTATCTTAGGACTTCTTTTAATTTCTCGTTAGCCTTTACTTCAGAATTATCTGATTTGGGTCAAATTAAAAAACAGTGGTCCTCAGGGGTCAACACCCTTGCCCTTTCTCCTTGCGAGGTCAGAATGGCATTGTCTTTGTACAGGGTTGAGCAGGAGGAGGGAGATAGAGGGAGACTGTAGAGTCCGACTGTGTTGTGTACTGGGGATTTGATCAGGGTCGGTAGACTTCTTTTTCATTTTAAATTCAAATGGCAAATGCAGGAAGACACGCAGTATCCTAAAGGAGGGGAAGCACTTTCAGCAGAGAAGACTTTTGTAGTTCATAGCCTTGAATGCTGTCTCAGTATGTAAGTGCTATGGCGAGAAGTAAACTTTGAAAATACGGTACAGGTACTGCCTGCGTGGATAGGCAGAGCCGGAAGAGTCTTGCACGAGTCTTTCCCCTGTTTGTTTCAGTAAGGCTGTAAACGTCAGTATGGAAACCTGTGTTCCTGTGCACAGTCCCAGGTGCTCTAGTATCGTGAAGTCACACCTTCTACCACGTGGCGTGGTTCTGGTGGACTTGAAGGTCTAGCAACACCGGAGAGACGTATGGTGGAGGAAGCACAAGCTTTCAGCAGTCTGGCAGGACGGCAGCTGAGGTATAATTTGCATGATAGGCTTGAAAGCTGGTTGTGCTTCAAAAACTTGGACAGTGCAGCTTCGTGGAGTGGGCAAAGGGCATCCTCCAGGGAGGTACTTCGCTGGTGGGTCCCACACGGAGGACTTTCCAACTTCCAGCCGTGTGACAGGGAGGCAAGCGGCTGGGGCTTACCACTTGGAAACCCCGCTTGGTTGGGCGGTGGTTTTGGCCAGACATTTCTGTTGCCACTTGAAACAGCCTCGCAATGTTTTCAGACCTGTGTTGTTGCATGTCCTGCTTAAACGCGCAGGTGGGTTGCTTCAGTAAACCAAGTGACTTTTCTTTTTGAAATATCCATGTCATGGACTGATGGTTTTCAGCCTAGGGGCTGGGAATTCCCAGGGGTCTATGAAATCTGTCGAAGAAGCCTCTGAGAAGCAAAAGAAAAGAGAACCTCCTGCTAGAGGGCTTGAATTTGCTGACTACTAAACATTTTTTTAGGATGAGGGGCTTGCAAATCAAGAGCCACTGCCGTAGAGTAAAAGTCCTGGTTTATATATATATATATTCTCAAGGCCAAAATGAACTGTATTTAATAACACACAAAAATAAATAGAAGGCTTTTGGAAAAGCCTTCTTTCCCAAAGCTCGTTGGCCGTTAAAACCGAAACCCTTGGCTCTGCGAGTTAGATCGGCTTGGGTGAGCTTCTGTGCTTACAGATCAAGTTGCTGGATTGGGGCTGTCTCAGGAAATTCAAAAGCAAAAGGTTCCTGTGGCATTGCTCATAGGTCTTGCCTATATATGCAGCTGAACACAGCAAGTTACGCAACTTCTCGTTTTTCTGAGGTGAATAATAGGAATATGCTGCAGCCCTACCATGCAGCCGAGTTAATGCCAGAGTTGGAAGGCTTCCTCTCTGCTTAGCTGTCTTTTAATTAGTTTTACTCTTGAACCCTAGCGCTATCCCATAGCTTAGCTCTTGGGGTTCTGCGTGTTTAATTTGCAAAGCTCTTCGTTTCACTAAGCGGCGAAAAAAGGATTTCTCAGCGGGATAGCTCGTGGGCACCCGTTACCCTGTAGACAGCTGGTGCTGTTTAACAAGGGAGGCCGAGAGCGTACGGAGCCGAATGTGCGCACATCCGCGCGGACACTTGTGGCCGCTTGTGCTCCAGATGGCACTTCCAAATATACGTAACTTCATGAACTGACTGGTAAATCAGCTCTAATTGATGGCAAGATTTAAACGGAGTAAGATTGAAACTGTACAGACAAGGATTTCAAAGCCGAGCTGCTTTGGAGTTATTTGCCTCAACTTCACAGGGGAAAATCCATCGGGAAGGCATGGGATGTAAAAGAGCGCTCTTGTTTGCGTCTGCCCTCTTTGATTTAAAGATGTAACTTGCTCTTTTAAATTTCCCTTGGGCTGGGAGCCAAACTGTGCTCCCTTGAAGACGATCACAAAGCGAACTTCATTGGAAATGGGATTGGGCTCCCAGCATGGAAAATAGAAATTCAAAAGGACTCTTTTTGGAGATTTATGAGCATATGAAAAGAGGGAGTTACAAGGAGTTGTGTAGCTGCGTAGAAACTGTAATTACAGTGATCTCTGTGGTATTGAGGGGTAACTAAATTTCTCCACTGTCATGCAGGATGCAGCCATCCTTGCCAGAATAGGGTCCCAAAATTTCCTTTGGGGAGTCCTTGGCGTTTTTTCCCATCTAGTACTTGGCATCCTTCTGTCATCGGTGAGTAAGGGAAAGGCAAAGTGAGAGTGCTGGCTCTACTGGGAGGAAAGGCAAAGTGAGAGTGCTGGCTCTACTGGGAGCAAAGTGCTTGGTGTGTGCAGACACACAATTGCCGTGGTTGGAACGGAGGAGGCATTCCCATCTCCCCTCTAGCTGCTCGCTTGCGCTGCTCTTCACCCTGGTGTTGGTTTTGCTGCTTGGGGCTGTGCTGTGAACTAGGTTGCGGAAAGTGTCCAAGACAAAAGCGTGGCGAGGGGGAGAAAAGGTGTTTGGGTTTTTTTTGTTGTTGTTGTTTTGTTTTCCAGCGGTGCTGTTTGCTCGCTGAGAATTGTGTTGACATAACCGAGTGTGGTGAACCGTGTGTGGAGGTGGAAGCTACTTACACCGGCTTTCTTGCCAATGCCAAAATACAGTGCAGCTGTACCCTCGGGCTGGAGGAGCTTGCTTTCACACAGGGCCAGAAGCTCTGCAAACAGACCATGCCTTCAGCGCCATCCTGCAAGATGCGATGATCTATTGTGAAGCCATTTCAATTGGCTAAATTGGGCTCTCAGTTCACACTTGTTTGTGGAGGGATGAGGCCTCAAATGGTGGGGCTGCTCCTTTATGTAGCACAGTTAGAATCATAGAATAGTTTGGGTTGGAAGGGACCTCTAAAGGTCATCTAGTCCAACCTTCCCTGCAGTGAGCAGGGACATCTTCAACTAGATCAGGTTGCTCAGAGCCCCTTCCAACTTGACCTTGAATGCGTCCAGGGATGGGGCATCTGCCACCTCTCTGGGCAACCTGGTCCAGTGTTTCACCACCCTCATTGTAAAAAAATGTCTGCCCTTCATCTAGTCAAAATCTTCCCTCTCTTAGTTTAAAGCCATTACACCTTGTCCTATCACAACAGGCCCTGCTAAAAAGTCCCTCCGCATCTTTCCTGTAGGCCTGCTTTAAGTACTGAAAGGCTGCAATAAGGTCTCCCTAGAGCCTTCTCGTCTCCAGGCTGAACAACCCCAAACTAAGTTGTCTTTGCCTAGAGGGGCAGAGTAAGAATCATCATTAATAGTGATTTAGTAGCGGAGGTATTTGAAGACTGTGCTTAGTTTGGATATGGTTGTGCTACGTAGGATATATGTACAACTTGTCTTCTCTACCTCTGTTCAGGCTGTAGCGGTGGGCACTGTTGGAGTGGTGGCGAAACCAGGGTTGGCTTCTGTCTGTGCTGGTGAACGCTCCAACCCAGTCATGTAGGTTAGCATATTAGTTGTCTTTCGGTCCCCTCCCTACTTCTTCCCCAATAGTTCCAGAAGCTTTTCTGGGGTAAGGCTGGTGCCCTTCCTTTTGTAAAATAGACCAGGAGGAAGGTAACCTGCTTGGCTATGAGGAGTGTGTGTTTGGACTGTGCTCCTCCCTTCTTGGTTTCTTCATTTCATCCTGTTCAGACTGGGAGTGGTATCTAGCTAGCAGCCTAGGCTATCCTTTGTTGGGCAAATCTAGGAAGCCCTGTGGACCGTCAGCCTTGGTTGGGCACCAGACAAAGTGGTCTTCTGCTTTTTCCGGATGTAGTTTTGCAGATGTGTTTTATTCCCAGCAGTCTTTGGCAGGAAGATCTATTTAGCCACCATTGTGTCCCGCGGCTGGGGCCAGGAGGTGGTGTCGAGCTCCCAGGTTCATCGTATTGCTTTTGACAACAATCCAGGAGGCTTAACGTTTTTTGGGGCCCTTCTTGTTGACTTTTCACAGAGCTGTGTCAAAATGGTTGCTCTTGTTTACACAGAAAACGAAAGTTGGCATGATCCAGCCTGCCCCGATGTTCCTGTGTTAGTCTTCCCATGAGTCTGCTTTCTGTGCCTGGTGCCCAGCGCTGCCTTGCTTCACCCACCATCAGATGGGCACTGCTTGCTCACAATTCCTGTCTAGGCAGCTTGTGTGTTTCCACAGCAGCTCCTACCTGCCGAAATGTTCTCCGACATCTGGAGGGAAGTGTGACCCTGTGCTGCTGGGGATGAGAGAGGGCAGAAGAGGGGCTCAGCTCCCAGTCCCTGTCTCGGCTCTGATTCTTCTGTCTGGGAGTTGGGGGGAAAAAAATTCTGTTCTGTGGTGAGAGGAGAAGGCTGGGAGTTGATGCTTTTCCTAGAAGCCTAGGAAAAATGCGTAACCCTTACTGATGGACTCCAAAAGCTCTCCTTGCTTTCCCTGTTCCTGTAGTGTGGTGGTATGTACTTGTGAAGGCAGTGGTTGTTCTCAAGGGGACTCTGGTAACATCACAGTCAGTGGTTTAAGCCTGTAATACCTTTTGTACAACTGGGGGTGTTTCGGTTTTGTAATACCTAATGTTTGGCAAATCCTGTGTAGCCATCTCCTCTACTGGTATCATGGCGCTTTTTGAAGGCAGGGAGGTGACGGCCTCACCTCCGTTTATTGGGGAAGGACAGACACAGAGGAAGGATTTTTCCAAGGTTGCCTAGGACGGAGGTGAAAATCAGGTTTAATGAGTCGTAGTCTATTGCTGGAGCCATAAGCTACAGGCTGTGTGCAAGTCGACGGAGTTAACAAGTGTTAACATCCTGTGTCCCAGGCTGGGGGATTTTTATTCCTGCTACAGTAACGATGCCATTTGCCAGACTGTGTCGTGCCTTGGCTTTATGTCTTGCTGTGTTTAAATTCATCCTCGTTCCTCCCCTCCCAAACCGGACCTTATGTTCCCGTCCTTATTTGGCCTTCCTAGATTCTCTGCTGCCTTTAAGGAGCTTCCTCAAGGCACAATGTGCCCATAGAAGCCTGGGAATTCGTGTACACAAAAGGCCCCCCCACACACACGCCTTCTCCTTTCCAAAAGCCCTGGCATGCCCAAGTGTTGTGCAAATACCTGCAGCTCCCGATGCAGCGGGAATGCCGCTTCACGTTGTTGCAGCTCGCGCCACCAGCCAAGGAACCCTGTGGGGAAGAGGCTTCATTCTTTGGCACGGTTTGTGTGTGGTGGAGCTCTCTGCTCGCTTACGAGCTTTTCTGGAGGTGTTAGTGGAGGAAACTTATGGCTGGAAGGAGTAGTTGGCCAAGTATAAAGCCCGACTTCTGTTGTTGTCCCTCTGTGTTTGGGGAGGGAGAGGGTGGAAAGCAGTGGTTTATTGCTAAGGGCTTTGAAAACTGCTGTGAGCAGAGAACAGCGGAGGGATCTAATTTAATTTTAAAGTGATCTTTTGGCCGCTCTGAAAGTACAGCGTGGCTGTAGCCTTCCCTTCCACCAGTGTTGGCTGGAGGCAGCGATCGTCTGGGCAGGAGGCACATGAGAGTGCTCCTTCGTGCCAAACGCTGGGCTCTGACAAGGTACCTCCATCCGTAGCTCTGCAGCCTCTCCGTCTGCACCTCTTCGCCATCTGCACGTGTTTCACCAAACCAGTGACTGACTCCCCTCCTTTCCATTTCTCTTCTCACCTAATGCAGGATGCGGGTTTGAAAAGCGGGTTGGCGTCTACCCTTCTTCCCCGCAGGGTTCAGGGTGTTTTGACATGTCACTGTTGGGAATTGTTCTGGTGTTGACCTGCTCCTGTTCCAAAAAGCATGACCCTCTTCTGCCCTTTACGGATGGGACTTCGGCTTCTGTTCCAAATGGAAGTACGTCATAAGAAGTGTTGGCCCATATAAGCTAGATGTGATCTCTAATCAGCTCTCCCCAGTGTTATTAGTATGTGTATATATAGATATAATTTTTAATAAAATTCAATTCTTCAAGGCCGAAATTAGCTTCTGGAGGCAAAGGTTACAGAGAAAGGGAGGTGCTCGTAGTGCCATTGATCGTGTAGTAACTAATGCTTGTAAAATGGGCACACCTTGCAGTTGTGAGAACAAAGCCTGTTCAGACACGGTGGTCTGATCCTCTCCTGCGTGTCTCCTAGGAAAGTCACCCTCACCCCCCGCCCCTTCATCCTATATATATAGGCTATAATGCTGGCGTTCCGAATCTGGGGGTATTTGGGCTGTGCGTTTCACAGGTGAAGAGATGGGGATGTGGAAGTCAAGCCCAGTACATTTTCTGGGGGTGAACTGCTGTATCTAGGCTGCTGTGCCCTCTCCAAGTCACTGTCTCTTCCAGGTGGCTTACGCTGTTTTTTCTGGATTTTTAGATGAATGGGTTAGACTTGGCAAAATAGAGATATGTTATCAGCTTATTTAAAGCTCTACAAATGCACGTATTTCTCTAGACTGGAAAGAGGGATATCGGCCAGGATAAGCTTGCAGATTGGGCACAGTGAGATGAGTGGTGATGTGTGGCCAGGGTGAGGGAATTGCCGCAGTCGGAATGCTGTTCTGCTTTGCTTAGAGTGCACTTCCATGCCCATTTTTCTTTCCTTAGGTCGATCGTGAGGAGCCGAGCACCCTCCCTTCCCACCCCTCTGATCAGATTCCTTGTAAATGAAGCTCACCTGCTCTCCAAGGGCCAGACCTCACTGATGACTGGGAAGCAAAGAGTACCCAGGAAAGCACTTTTACCACGGACTCCACCTCAGGAGCACCAGGAACTCATCTTCTAAGTAAAATCTGTGCCCCTTCCGTGCAGACCCCATGTCTGCTGCAATGGATACAGAATCGACGTATTCAGGATACTCCCACTACTCAGGTCACTCCAAAAAAGCTCACAGACAAGGGTAAGGAAATGTTTATTTTTAATTACTTGCTGCTGTAAGCTAGCACCATGGCCCATGGGAAAAAAAAAACCTCTAAGCTAGGATGAAATCAGTGGGGCCATAGCTCTGGAGGGGGATACATGCGGAGAATCCTCATGAGGAACCCGATGAGGAGACTGGAAGTAGTAACGCTGCAAATTTCATGATATTCAACCTGTTGGATGCGGTCTGGGGTCATGTATGGCCAGAAAGATTGAGAAAGCACCATCAGAAGGAAACAATCACTTAACTCCGCTCTTAAAGTTTGAGGGATGAGTAGAGTCTCTGGGGAGAAGACGTGTCAGACTTCATAAACTGGTAATTGCCAGTTGTTTCTCTTCTGATGCCCTTTCTTTATTGTGTAACAATAAGGTTTCCTATCTCTCCCCACCATCCTCCTGGCTACTCTTGCTGGTGTGTTGGGTTTTTTTAATAGAAGTTGAGTGGTACTTGAGTCTACAATCAGTGATTGGATTAGAAGTGAGGCTTTTCTGAACTTGAATAGCAGGTCCTGTCTGTAGTGGTAGGTGTAGGTTCAGCAGCCTCAAAAACCATCTTGCTCTAAAACTTTTGATTACTTGGAAACGTTATCCTTTTTTTTTTTTTCTCCATCATCAGTAGTTTTACATGCAAAACATGTGCCACTTACAGTCTTTGCAACTTAGTACTGAGCTGGTCCAAAATAACTTTGCATTTCAGAAGCAATTATCCTGTGTGGTTGGAAAAATAATTCTTCCATGAAATTAAGTCCTTTTGCTCGCAGTCCAGTTATTGAGTAAAACATCTCTTGCTTGCCTTTTCACCCTTCTTTAACACCCCCACTCCCAATATGGATTGCCCTTTGAAGTTTAGAATGCCATGTGGAAAAATGCCTTCAAAGTTCCCAAAGTAACATTCAAAATCCTAGAGCCTCTTACTGTGACCAGGGAAAAGTCTCATCCCATGAAACTTTTGGGCTTTAGTAATTCCAAGAGACATGCAATAGAGAGAGCAGATGTGGGTGCTCCTGAGCTTTAAGCTTGTCCCAGAGCACAGTGAGGGTCCCTGGTGCAAAGGCTGCTTTCATGCCCTGGTACGAAGGGGGAGGAAAATATAGGTAAGCAGATTAGTGGAGCTTAACTCATCTTGAGGCGTTCTGAGACAAGAAGCAATGAGGTCTAAAAGGGTACTCTGGAAGTAAGCACTACCCTGATACCCTTGATGTTCTTGCTGCCTTTGTAAGAGGTTAACTGCGGGTTATGAACCAGTCGAAAAAAACTTCACCAGTTGTCCTACAATGCTAAAGGCCTAGTTGTTAAGACTACTTTGCAGGAACTAAAGCCATCTTGATCAATTTTAACGGTACATCTCCCTGTGAGATGCTTTATTGCAGGTGGAGAGCTGTGTAGACCAGTTAATCCCAAATGGAGTTACCGGTTGTTGGGAAAATGCGAGCTTCCTTTTGAAGTGCAGCACTGGCAGAAGCTGTTTTAAGAGAAGATGAGGTGGTGGGGATGTACCCCTGTCCCTGTCTTCCTGTGCAACCTGCTGTAGGTGACCCTGCTCTGGCAGGGGGGTTGGACTAGGTGATCTCCAGAGGTCCCTTCCAACCCTACCGTTCCGTGATTCTGTGATTTGCTCCCCTCTCCAATCACTGAGAGGGCAGACTGTCCCAGCCACCAGGCTGTAGGCAGCTCTGGGCAAGGTCCCTTTCTAGCTCTTGCAAAGCTTGTTTTGTCACAGACGGGGTAAATATTGATCAAGAGAAGGGCAAGCATGACTACAACCTAATACTTAGGGCACCTGCTGCAGCTTGAGGTGTAGCAGATTCCCTGGCCCTGCTCCAGAAACTATCTGGTAATGTTGTTCTCTTCTTGCTCTGTTTGGAAAAGGAGTCGGGACAGGCACAAATCGCCGCGAAGCAAAGATGGCAGTCGGTCTGAGAAGTCTGTCACTATCCAGACACCTCCTGCAGAGCCGCTGCTTGGGAACGATGCCTCTCGGGCAGAGGAGGGCCAGGTAAGGAGGGAGGGAAAGCAAACACGGAGTGTGGTTTATGAAACAGAGCGTATGACTTACCGGCACATGAGTAGAAAAAAAGTGTTGCTCGCATGCTCTTAATAAAGAATCACGATTTATGGGCACCCTTTATTCGTGCATGAAGTCAAGGTCTCAATCAGTTTTGTCTTTTTCTGAGAGCATTATTTATGACAGCACCAGTGCTGATGTGACTAGTCCTGGGGCAATAATTTGTCCCTGTCTCCAAAGCATCATCTGCCAAGCTCTATGGAAACATCTTGTTTCTATCATCCTGCTATGCATTATTCAGGTCAGCCCTTTCACCTGTATGTGCACTTTTGTTTTTAAGCAGGATTTGCTTTGGGTAATCATGTAAAGCACATTAGGACCAGGATCCCGGTAGGGAAAGGAGGCAAGAAATGTAAAACTGATATGAAATAGCTGTGAAAGGAGGGTGAACTCAGTGAAAGCTAGTATAGTAACGCTGGGTTACATAAAGAATGCAATAATTCTGGCTTTAGAGTACTCTCTCTGCTCTAGCAGTTGATGTGAAGGTGCACATTCATTTTCAAAGAATGGCTGATGCTGCAAGACAGAATGCAGGATGTTTCGGTGCTTCCTGGCTTGGATTTGGGGTGTGTTAATCCTTGACGGTGGGGCTCCACCTCTGCCCATTTTTAAAAAAAAAAAAAAAAAAAAAGATGCCCAGTTTCCACCCAAATTGCGTGTGGTGGTACTTGTAACAATATTTATGTAGCTACAGGTGGGCTCACTTCATGTACTGCCATTTGGTATTTTGTATTCAGATGCTTGTTTTCATGAATCCCAGATATTACTTTGAATAGATCTAAAGGTGCTGGTGAATTCTTAAGCCCTTGTTTTTCATTCAGGTCTCCTCAATGTGAATTAAAGGCAAAGCAAAATAAGCTGATGTATGAGCAAGACTTTTCTTCTAGGGAACAGGGTGTCCTGGGTTGAGTCCAACAACTTTGCACCACTGGAGATTTAGACTCCTATTTCCATATAACTGCATGACTTTTTGCTTTTCCCACTTACAGTGGGAAAAGCTGTTATAAAGGGTACACTGGGACTAGGGTTGCCTGTTATCTTCTGGGCTGTAGCCCTAAGCTGCTCTGGTGTTTCTGTCCCTTCTCTTTTCTGCACACTTTCTCAGTCTATCAAATGAAGGAAACTATGTAGAGCTATTTCATACATAAACATAAAATAGTTGAAATGCTTAGATTGCATTACTGGAGACACTGGCAAAGAAGGAAATGTGACAAGATTATGCTGCCTTTCAGGACATACTACAGTGCAGATATCTCTTCTGGGGCCTCTGTTTTGGTGAGAAGTGACTCAAAAAACCCCTCATATTAATTCAAGATGCTGACTGTTTGTGGTTGGTCTGTCTCAAAACCCTACTGCTCTAGGCATGGGAGGTATTCATGTCTTGGAGTGCACGAAAAGTTAAATTCCTGGTGTTGTTCAAAGTAGTCATGCTGCCTCTGTCTAGACCTTTCCCAAAGGTTCTTGAAGGCTCTTTCCTCTAACTCTTTTAAATAAGTGAATAAAGGTTTAAAGTGATGCCTGTTTCTTTAAAACAAAATGCTTCAATCGGCATGTGTAGCTGCAGAAGTCTGGAGGAAGGTGTCAATCCTATTAATGACGCAGGCTGAAGGAAGATGCACTCAGGAGAATAGGAGGTAGAGAAAAACGTCCGCTTCTGAATGAGCGTTGCAGCTACAAAGGTGTCAGGTGCCAAGCAACAAAGCACATGCATTGCTGCTGCTTGGCATGTATTTGTGGGAAGCATCAGGAGTCTTCATGTGCATGAGTCACTCCAGCAGCAGCTGTGAGTCAAATCCATACATGTCAGTGGAACTCTGGCTGTGCCAGCACCAGTAAAGAGCAATTGGAGGCATCGTGGGATGGGAGAACTAGCTTGCAGAAGTCCTCTGGTATAAACTAGGGAAGAAATGAGACTTTCAGAAAACGTAATGTAATTTGAAGCTTGTCTATATGGCGACTGTATTTCAGGTAAGCTTATTTGTGGCTGAGTGGCTTCTGACATTGTCACGGGCTCTTAATACCGGAGCTACTTGGTAGTCTAGGATCCTCTAAATTTAAAGCCCCATACCTGAAAACATTCTCTTAAATCACTTATGATTTGATGATTTAACCAAACTTCTATTCGAATATGTCAGCTATTAAGGGCAGTGCTACTGTAGAGGAGAATAAAAGAAAACAAATCGGAGGAACTTGCTGGAAGTGCGGTTGCTTCTGTTACGAATGGAAAAATAATGTGTGAACATGTTTTTGATTGTGTAACAAAAACAACTGGCTTGAAACGCTGAAATGGAAGTTTCCCTTCCAGGTGCTTCTGTGGTGCACTTGCACCACAGAATTTGTGGGCTGGAAGAGTGCTAGTCCTTGCCCTGCACGTGGGAACTGACGATTACTGCAGTTTCCAAGAGTTATGTGGTATTACTCGTTAAGTGTGCTGGAAGAGGAACCTCTGGGGTACAGTGAGTGGCATAGCAAGTTGAGCTACCTGCTCTACAGTTGCAGGTTTTTTAATACCTAACTTAGTCGCTGGTTTGGACAAGTTGCTATTGTATCCGAACTTCTGTTAATTTTCAGGGTTAATTATTCAATATATTGAGGGTGTTGCTTTTGCTATTTTTTTTTTTTTTTCTGGGACTTAAGTCTGTTGTAACAATCTTTTTTCCAAGCAAGAAAAATGGAAGACCTGCAATGAATAACATAATTGTTTCAATATTATTTTTGTTTATCTCTTCCTCCCTCAGGACGACAACTGGGGTGAGACCACGACAGCAATCACAGGCACCTCTGAGCACAGCATTTCCCAGGAGGACATTGCCCGGATCAGTAAGGATCTGGAGGACAGCGTTGGATTGGACTGCAAACGTTACCTGGGCTTAACAGTGGCAGCTGTTCTTGGACTCCTTGTCTTTCTTACCCCCATCGCCTTCATTCTGTTACCCCAGATCCTGTGGCGGGATGATCTGGAGCCGTGTGGTACTGTCTGTGAGGGACTGTTCATCTCTGTGGCGTTTAAACTCCTCATTCTTCTGATTGGGACCTGGGCTCTGTTTTTCCGCCAACCTAAGGCAGATATACCAAGGGTGTTTGTATTTCGGGCCCTTCTGTTGGTCCTCATATTCCTGTTTGTGTTTTCCTACTGGCTCTTTTACGGTGTTCGCATCTTGGACTCAAAGGACACCAACTACCAAGGAATAGTGCAGTATGCGGTGTCTCTGGTGGATGCTCTGCTCTTCATTCACTACCTGGCCATTGTGCTGCTGGAGCTGCGGCAGCTGCAGCCCATGTTCACTGTCAAGGTGGTTCGGTCAACGGATGGAGAGTCGCGATACTACAGCTTGGGGCACTTGAGGTAGGTACAAGCCCTTGGAGTTCAGCGGTGTAGATAAATGTGGCTATGCTGCAGCGTGAAGCATCAAATGCTTTTGTAAATGTGGTGTCGCTGGTTTCCGAATCCTCCCCCAAGGGAGTCCTAGCGTCTCTCCAAAGTTACCAAACTGAACTTCTCTTCCCCTCTGCGACTGTGGGAGAGGTTGTCCCTGCTTCGGAGGAGTCCTGTGCGTTTCTGTAAATGAAAAGAGATGATGGCACAACTTTAGGCTGGTCATTGGGCTGAAGGAAGAAGTAAGTGGCTCTGTGGGAGAAGGCATTCAGCAACCTAACGTGCTGTTGAAAACATCCATTTGTCTTCATTGCCCTGTGCAGCCAAGAGTCGTGTGAGGAACCCGATCCGATCTGGTCAGATCGAGCACTGTCGTTTGGATCCTGTGTGCACCTTCTGTGGCTGTTGGAAGTGCCTGTGTTCAGGTGTTTGTGCTCTGAAGCCTGTTACTGTGACAGGCTGTGGCTACCTTGAAGGGCTTAGCCAGGTAGCTACATCATGGGATCTGAAGGCTGCTTCCAGTGTCCTTGTTTCTAAGATCGGCAGTTTTCTGCAGTTTTGTGTTGGTGTGAGGGAAATAGCGTTTAGTCCTGCTGAAGCAGTTGCATTAATGCAGCCAAAATCTCCCAGCAGTTCAGGCATTTGGGAATAATACTTCTAATGAGTATTGGGGCACGTGTAGGTCCTTCTTTTGGCAGTGCTATGCTGCTCCCCGTTTGCTTTTGTAGCATGATGCTCTTTGCCATAGGTATGGATTGGTTTGCTGGGTCGGATGGATCTGGTAGTGTTTGGGAGCTGTGCAGTGTCTAAAGGTATGACATGTACATGCCCGCTTCCACCTTCCTGCTGGGATTAATGCTTCCCTCAGCAAAGGTACAAGAAAGGACAGGTGTCTCAATCTCCTTAGTTCCCATGTCCTGTGAAGCTGTCTAGAAATCTCTCAGTTCCTGTACCCCGTGAAGCTAGCAGCTGAGCTCTGAAGATGATTCCCCAGACTGTATGTGCACTTAAACGTCTGTTCTGCTTATCTTGTCCAGACCCCTATGGCATGCCTGTCTATTGCAGATGGAGAGATTAGTGTCTGCTGGTTTAAGTGGATGTAGGAACAGTCTCCTGCAGCCATTAGCTGCTTTAGAATTGCTTTGAAGCAGACTTTAGTGCTTAAAGCTCAAGTCTGGGAGTTGACTCCTGGATGTTGTTTCTGGCTTAGTGAAAGAACTCAAGGCCTTTTGGATGAGCTAGATCTGGACTCTGCTGTTATTTTCCTTCTCTGTAAAATGTGAAGGAGAGCCCCTCTTCTGTAATGGAAGTGCTGCCATTGACTTAATGAAAGGTCGCCTTCAGGGTTTAAAAAAATGAACTAATCTCTTCTGGTTTTCTTGTGAAACTAATTTATTTTTTAATTTTTTTTTAACTTAAAAATTCTTCTGTAGTACACGACAGATCCAGCATAGCCTTTAAGACTATGGAGGTGGAGAGATGACCACCAAAGAGTTCCCCTGTGCCACAGCTTTGTGCCTGGAGGCGTGCTGGGGCAGTTCTCTCCGAAGTGAATTCTGCACAAAAAGCTCAGTACATTTATGTATACATGTATGTATATACCTATACACACGCGGTGTACAGGTTTGTTTTGAGACAGTTCGCTGTTTGCTTGGTGGTAGGCTGTGAGTTTGTGTTTAGAGGAATTAAGGTCCCATGCCTGCCAAAGTCTGCATGCCTGGCTTTAACCATGTAAGTAACCTTGCCATTGGAGGCAAAGAATTTGCTTGAGAATCAAGGCCTAAATACTTAATAGTACATGTGTTAGAAACTGTGTTCTTTCCAATTCTCTCTTTGCAACAAGGTTTTGAAATGCCTTGTGTGTGATGCGAGGGCAGCAAGGAGTTGTAAAACTTAGGGTGAAATCTGAGATATATGAAAAATTAATAACTTCTCATTTGTTGGCAAGCTGGTTGTAATTTTGTTTGGCATATTGAATCCAAACCGTGCAAGCATGTAGATGCTTCAGTATCTTGTGTTACAGGAGAGTCTTGTCAAGCGTGCCTAAAAATGGTAAACTGGTGTTGCTTTTTCCTTAGTTTCTGACAGATGAGTTACAACATCTATTGACATGTGATTTGAATCCTGTATGTGTTTCCATCTTTACTAATGTAAAGGTAGAGCTGTGTAGGTTTGATCAGTGGCCAAGTGGTGTCTCCCAACTAAGGGAGAGTTCATTCTCCCCCTCTCTCTCTCCCCACAACCAACGGGGAGAGTTACTTGCGTTGAAAATGGTAAGATCTCCTAGTCTTGATACAAAATGTGGCCCCAATGTGGTAAATACTGTAAGAAATGAATGTATCTCCTTCAGCTTCTAAAGGCTTAGGGTTGCCTTTAGAAGGGAACTTTTGCACACCTTTGCAGCGTAATTTTGCAAAATTTCCATAAAGGTCTTGACATGCTTGTCGGTGAATAGTCAGTCAAAGTCACAAGGGGCTGCTCTGGTTGTCACTCTGGCTGAGGCATGGGGCTGGAATGGGAGGTCTGTTGGTGGGAAGATGTGGAGACATGGAAGGACAGTTTGGATTATTCAGGAAGGCTGGAGAAGCAGCCTTGTGCGTGTGCTGGAGAGGTGGTTGTAGCTATGTATGGAGTATGCATATACTACTTGTTGCTGACTCTGGGCACTCCATTTGCCACCATGCATGCTTGCCTCACCTCAGTACTTTTAATGGGGTCTTAGGTTGTGGGCTGCCAGTTGGAAGGAGGAAGCGTGCTTTAACAGGTATAGCAATCTGACTGTCTCCTGAAATCAAAACCTTGCTGCCTCAGTCCAGCTTTTTGTCCTCCTCGTGCTCCCAAATACCTTAAAAGTTTTGCTCCCTGTCTGTCCGTGGAGCCTGTCTTCCTCAAGAGTCCAGTGTGCTCCGGAGAAGCTGGTGGCGAGAAGGCTCTGGAGACATCTTATCGTGTTCAGTGTTACTTCTTGGAGTAGCTCTGGATTTTTCACAGGAAAATTATTGGTAACCTTTTTAATCCAAGGTGGAAGCTTTCAAATTCTAGGTCTTTTCTGATGAGGCAGAGGGAGCTGCTATGTAAGTATGAGGAGAGCAAGCTTTCTGGGGGAGAAGGGAAGAAAACAATGGCTCAGCCACCCTTCTGGAAAACCATGTTTTTGCCAGGCAGGGTACAGACAGGATTTTCCACCCTCCTTGGCTCCACACACAGCAAAGAAGCTGAAAGTGCTGAGTTAGGTATTCCACTCCACCCCTGAGGGCCCTAGGTCCAGGAGGGTAAGCATATTTGGGAGTAGTTCCCCAAATTCATATTATAATCAACCTATTAATAGGCTGGCTTGGTCCCACCCCCAGCACTTTGGCTGTAACTTTTCTTCTGGGAGACTTGACTGCCAAAACTAGCGTTCCCTTTGGCATCGGTTCAGGAGCTTGGGGGGGGGAGATAAAAATTAAATTGGAGTCCCAGTGAATGTGGTGCCAAGTCTCAGCTCGCTGACTGCTCTGCTGCTCCTGGTAGGAAGGGTTGTCATGCAGGGGGAATGCTTTATGGTGGTACGTGTGAGTAAAGAACAGGGAATAGAGTAGATGCAAGAAAGGTCAAGCCTGGGAAAATGCGAGAGAGGTTGGGTGGGGATGCTGGCGAGACTTTTGAAAACAACAACAACAAAGGGAAACGAAGGTGGGGGAGAGCGACAGTAGATAACTTTTCTGTTGGAAGTCAGGTAGTTTCGTGAGCTGAGGCTTGGATTTGAAGCTGAGGCATCGGTTTGTCCCTACGGATAGGGACGCTGCTGGCACCTGTGATCCACAGTTCAGTTCCTTCTGGATGGCTTGGAAACTATGTAGGAAGGATGTTGCTGGAGAAAACCCTCCTTTTCTGTAGTTAGGGTGTTAAACGTATTCCCTTCCTCTTCAGTGAATGCTCTTTCCCCACCCTAACGCTTTGCTAGTCTAGACAGCTCTAGAAAATGAATGGCTTCAAACACATGTGGTAATTACTGATCTTACACATAGACTGGATGTTGGGTTCTAGTATAGTCTTGGCTTTCTGAGGTTAGAAATGTCTGAGAGTGGGTCTTTCTCCTCCCTTTTGCTCATCCCTGCAGTAGGGCTATGAGGAGCAGGGCCGTGATAGTTTGTCGTGTGTCAGGCTGTATGAAGTACTGAGAGCTTCAGTCTGCTTTTCTGTCCTTCCTGGCGTGGGCTTTGCCTTTATGAACCACCTGGCGGGGAAGCTAATGGGGAGGCCTTTGTATGCCTTTGGAATCAGGGTACAGCTTTTGCGGACAGCTGTGAGCTGGTTGATGTTCTCTGTCCATCTAACCACGAGAAGCTTAGTACTCAGAAATATCAGCTCTGTATTGAAAAAGTCTATTAGAGCATTGCCCGTATCTGTGTTGCCCATCTGCATTTGGGTGGATGTTTGCTGAACTGTGGTTTAAAAATCCAGGAAGGGAGCAGCTGCTTCCTCAAAACAGGTATCTCTCTCTGAAGTGCCTGTACCTTCTCCGCAGGAACTATCAATATCGTATTGGGAATTCTTGTACATGCTCACGAAACAAAGTAGATGCATATGTGTTCTGTGGAAGAGGAAGACATTCAGCCTGTCTCCTGGCTCAACTGGAGGCAGAAGAGTAGCTGTTTCTGAAGTGATGCGTGAGCCCTTACCTTTAATACAAACCAGAGCTGAAACAGAATTGCGTAATTGCATGGTGGAAGCTGATGCTACTTTTGACCCAACTACTTCGGATTGGCAGTCTCCTACCTATTGGACCTGTTGCTTATAAAACTGACCTCTAGGCTGTCGGTATTTACTGATCTAATCTGATGAGCACTCTCTTGTCTGTGTCCCTTGGTGCCACTGGGGCCGCATTCCCTACTGAAGGGAGTACATAGAGGGCTAAGGAGTAGGAGTAAGTTTTTTTATTTTTCATACTCCAGCCTGCATTTGTACGCCTCACACATCTGATCTTGCAACAATGAGGTGTTCCTCAAATATGCCTCCCCTTATCAAGGATGAAAACTTTCTAATGAAGAACGCTGGGTCAACATTTGAAGTGTACAGAGCACTCCTGGAGTTGTGTCAACACTTCTGCCTAGGTTATGCTGTCCTAAAATCTCCCTACCCCCCAAAAAGGAAAGCTTCCGTGGCATATAGGCACCTTTGTTTCTGTTTCTAGCGTGGTGAAATGTATCAGCTTAACCATGGGTTCAAGAAAACTGGGCCCCTTGCCTAAGGCGAGAGCTGCTGAAATCTTGCTGTTTTCTGGTGAGGGGACTGCATAATGTGTGTCTAATTGCATCGGTCGTTCCGAGTGTGGCTGATCCCATACACTTGTGGGCTTTTTCTGTTTCCACTCGGGTGGCGAGCAATGGGATTGCAAGGACGAGCATTGGTGGGACGCTGTACCTGCCCAGCTAAACCCTGCTGGAGGCACTCTGGGCTTGTGCCTTCTACCCTGCGCGCAGTTTGCTTGGTCTGTGTTCCCAGGGCCTGGAGGAATCACACTGACCCTCCTTTCTCCTTGGGGTTTCTTCAGACCTCACCATCTTCCATAGTGATAAACACGGCGATGAAAGAGATTGAGTTGATGAGTTTTTATCTTGTTCTGTAGCAAAACATCTTGTTAACTGTCCCACTGCCTTGATTACAGGAGCTTCTTAGAACAGCATGTTCCATGGACCAGTGACTTTGCGGAGCAGTTCTGTTTCCGGAGCCTCGAGCCTATGTAAAATTAGCCTCATTCCTGAATGCATTTTTTTTTTTCTGTCCTGAAATCTGTACAAGGCACCCTGACAAGCGTTTGTGTGACTGTCCCTCCCCCCGCCTATCGCCAAATCTGATGAGCACCCACATTAAATAGTCTCTCCTCCCAAGAAGTTCTGGGATAGCTGGCTGAATGGGTGTTAATTGCATCTGCAAGCGTGAAGCTCCTGAAGAAGCTGAGCTGTCTGCTGCAGAGCAGCTTCTTTAGCACTAACTGAGAGGTGTCAGACTTGAGATCTCCAAGGCAATGTCCTTCCAGCAGCACTTCACATACCTGGGTGTTTATAACCACCTTTTTGCAACTTGTCTCCGCAGCTGGGCTGCTTCTCCATGCTCCGGTTCCTGAGCTTGCAGAACTCTCTATCCACGGCTGTGTGGCATGGGCAGTTGAGCATTAACACCCTTCAAACACCCCGTTCCATGGAACAGGGAAGACAGCTCTGACTTAGGGCTGAACTAATAATGACTTAATGGGAAAAGACTTCCAACCGCATTCTTAGTCATTCTTAGTCACAGGTCATACCTTTCCCCCTCCCGCCTGTGCCTGCTGCCTCGCCTCCAGGAGGATGGTGCCGCAGAGAGCACTTCACCTGATTGCTCTTGCTGTGAGGGTACCAATGGAATTGCAGAAGGGAATTTTCCAGTAGCCTCTGAAAAAAACGTGTGCAGTTGCCTGCTGAGCAGGGAGCAGTCTCCTTTGATGCCCCAGATGAGTTATGGGAGCTGTGCCTTGTTCTGTTTTACAAGGGTCTGTCTGATGGTGCGTGGGGTGTGTTGTCAGCAAAGACCAGATAGGACATCTTACTTGGGTCAGAGCAACACCTCATTAAGAGGATGTTTGTTTGTGACAGTAGTGAACAGCAGACTCCAGAAGTGCCAGGTGCTTCTTATTAGAGGGGAGGAGAAAGTCTAGGGTGGACTGTCAGTATCTGACTGCATGCACAACTCATCTGGGAGTTTCTGATGTGGTAAAGCCTGTCTCCAAAGCCTGGGAGGGACCCGCTTTTCTGAAAGGAGCATGTTTTCCTAGCCTCTTGCCTTTCTGCGTATGCTTTTCTTGATCTTTGATCCCCCCTTGTGCACACAGTACCTCTCCTCTCCTTTTCAGCAGAAGGAGCGTGGAGTTGAGTGTAGTAGACCACAGCCCAGGTACCAGTCGTATTGTGCTCCTGCAGATGCGCCAGGCAGCACTGGCGAGTGGTGCAGGGTGATTGTTATACCCTGGAGCGGTCTCACATTTTTGGAATACTTAATACTTTAAAAGTTTACAAGCCTACTTGTAAGCGAAGGGCCCGCCGTCAATTATTAATCCCCCTGGCTAGTATGGTATTACTTGCTCCCTGATGGGAGCTGCAAGGCTTCGTCCTTCTGAAAGAGATGGTGTGGAGGAAATGCCATTGGTTTCATTTGCAGGGATTTCCCTTCTTGTTGGTTTGTCTTTCAAAATCAGCACTGCCCAGAAGTAGAAGAACAGGGTGCACTCCAGCCTACCCTGTACTTAAGGGGTTTGTCATGTAATTTCTTTTCCCTTGCTGTCAGTGCCCTCCAAATCGCCTGTGTGTACCACCCACGGAGACAGATGGTCTCCCTAAGCTGCTGAACAAATTTTGTGGCTGTGAAGATACTTTTATCTTCAAATGCTGAAAAAAAAAAAAAAATATCCACCCCCTCAACCTTTGACATCTGTTTCTTGTGGTGAATGATGAAATACAAATATTCCACAAAGGAGTGAGCTGTGTGCCCTTTGGGGGAAAGGAGGAGGCTCGCTTTTTGTTAAAAGTGCAAGAAGCTGTGAATTTATGGTTCTAGTACAGCACAACCAAGTAATGTGTCCAAGAAAACTGGAAGATAATTCCTGACCCTACCTTGAAGGAATAAGGAGGAGTTAATAGGGAGCTGGGTGGTAGTAAAATAATTTTTTTTAATTTTTTTTTTTTTTTTTTCCCCACAAAACTGAGGGCAGTATTTTTGCTTATAACTTGATTCCCTCTCCAGCGTTCGGTCCCCTTAAACAAACCTCTGTGCTTAAATTCCCCTTGTGCAAGTTAGGTCAAGCGGGGACCTCAGCTGACAGTTTGGGGAGAGCTGTTCCCCAGCTGACAGCAAAAGAGGCTCCTGGCACAGCAGTGAGGACCGTCGCTGTGGTATGGAGGCTGCCGACTCCAGCTTGCGCTCCTGAAGGTCCTGGTGGAGGGTCATCTGCATCCTTGTTGGGGGCTGGATTTTTGATGCTCAGCTCGGAACCGCGGACCGTGCCCATTGCATCCCCAGCATTGTGTGTAGGGTCTGCTGGGTGCTGGCTTTAAAATGAGGCGTCTCTTGCTTGTGTAAAGCTTGCAGGGGTGGAGGAGGGATGCTGTGCAGGGAGGGCCGGGCTGTAGTTTGAGAGATTATATTCCTCTGTGTGCAAGGGTCTGCTAGCGGGTAGCGTCGATGCTGCCTCTTCAGACCTGTCCGTGTAGGCTTGGCAGGGAAATAATGCTCCGAGGTGTTGCGAGAGAAATCCTAGAAGAAGCTGAAGCTGCTGTATTGACGCAAATGGCAAACTTCATTCCAAGTCTGGCTGGGTTAATCCTGTCCCCCGATGGGGGTCAAGGGGTGGTCCTCTTTCCTGAGAGAGCACCCTACCAGGCTGCCTTTAGAACAAGAGCTGAATACTGAGGTTTCCTGGCGGCAGCATCTAAATGTGAAGTCCTATTACAGCACTATAGTTTTGCTGCCAGTAGGAACTTTGAACACTTTCTGCTCTTTCCTTGGAGTTAAAGTTGCATTTCTCAACTTCCACTTAAACCCCCCCCCACACCCTTAGTTACTTCATAACTATTAATGTAACTTGAAAAATTCCTTCTAGTGTATAAAGACTCTGGCCTTATTTGATGCATGGTCAAGCTTTAAATTATCTTTTGAAAATGTAGACTCCTATAAACTTCTTGCCATACCTGCCAGATCCTGCTTTTTTTTTTTTTTTTTTTTTTTTTTGGGGTAAAACTAATCCGGGGACAA
>VYZM01007065.1:23252-40543 GCA_013398915.1 Dromas ardeola
CTCTGTTTTTTTTTTTTTTTTTTTTTCTTTTGAGGCTCAGACTAATCAGAGGCATAGCATACATGTATGTTGGGAAGAAGAAATGCATCTCTGTCACGGATTATGCTGTTCCCAGGGACTGGAAGTGGTAATCCAGGGTACCATGTATTGCAAGGTTCCCAGGTGCGTGAGCGGGGCACATGCTCAAGTTGGAGGGTGATCGATGCCCTGGAGCTCAGGGCCCCGAGAAGTCTGGTATTTCATCCCTTATGTGTCTGCACTGAGTGCCTGTTTCACTCCTGCGTGCAGGGTAAGCTCTTGGTCTTGTTCCCAGCTCCTGTGCTCAGAAGGTAGAGCACACCTTGGTGTCATCCTGTCCACCCTGACTTGTTTGAAACTTGCTTAAATCCTAAATATAACCTCAAATATGTAGAAACTTTTGAAAGAGATTAAGCCTTCCTCATGAATACTTAGTACACCCCTCAATTACATAAATGTTTGATCATAGTTTTACATCACTTCTTAAACTAATGCTGCTGCAAAAAAAATATCCTGTCAACTGTCTGATCCTTCTTCACCCCTCCCAAAGAAATCTTGTCTGGTTGCACAAGGATCTGAATGGTGGAACTGGTAATTTGTATCTCTATTATCTGTGTAGCTTTATAGTTTGTGTGTGTGTTTTTCTTCCTGGATTATTTAGCCCAGCTCAATTTCTGCTGTCTTTTTAACTACCCTTCTGGTGCTTAAGGGTTACCAAGGCTTGTGGTGGCAGAAGAAAGGTGTGATGGGGCAGAGGGAGAGAGGCAGGACAGCGTGCTCTCGTGGTGGTGATGGTTTCATTGAAAGTGGCCCTGCTGCTGTCTGCGTGAGGAGATTGGTTGTGCACATGCATTGCTGCGGTCTGCCTGCAGAGCAGGAGCAGTCCTTGGTGGTACGTGGCTCTGTCTGCAAAGGTGTGCTCCTCTCCTGAGCTTGGGCAAAGGAGAGCATCAAGTCCTTGCTTCTCCTCCCCTACCCCCCAGGCCTACAGGGAACCAGCTGTGTCCCAAACACGAGGGACAGGTCTCGTGTCCCAGGCCACATTCCTTAAAGTGCAGAGTCGGACACGGTGTACGCCATAGCAGCTTATTGCTGTGGACTTGGTGTAGAGTCAAATTGCCAGCTGTGAGATGGGACTCTCTAAATTTTTGAGTCGTGCGGGTCTCCTTCTGCGGGGTTCCTTGGCCTCAATAGTCTGCTGAGCTATGGAGACGTTAACTGTAAGATCGACTTCAGCAGTGTCCCTAACTCTCTCAAATCAGTCATGGGCCTGTGTCGAGTTGGGTGCAGACAAGTGGACCCTGCTTGGGCTGCTGGCAGCTGGGTGCAACACCCGCAGGTGCCCTGGGAAAGCCGGCTTGCACCTTCTCTGTCGGCACCTGCGTCTGTCTGGTGTGCCTGTATCTGCCGTGCTCTGCAAGTTTGTGGGGACAGCTCGGCAGCAGCTTTCTCCCATCATCTTTTCACTTAAGTTGTCCCCTTTTGTGCTCTTCTCTCACTGCCCTCCTTCCCAACCTGCCAATTTGCTCAATAGATAAAGGAAGCCTTTCACAGCTTTGGTTTTGCTTCAGTGTGAGCAGATGGTAGTTTTTTGGGGTTTGTTTTTTGTTTTTTTTTTTTTTTTTCTTCTAAATAAGCAAGTTAGTATTCTCAGTAACTCCCTTGAGGATACCCTATCGCTTTGCAAAACCATGGTGCGGAGGCAGACTGCTTGGTGTGCTGGCAATGCCCTTGGAAAACCCATTCCTGAGCTCTAGCACGTGGATCCCAGTAGCTGCTGCTCTCCAGATCCGATTCAACTACTGCTGGCTCCTGAGGGTGCTGGGTTGAGCTTGTGGTGGGGATGTCTGGCCAGGTGTTGGTTCAGTTCACTGTGAATGTCTGGGACGTGGCGGATACGTGGCCGGGCACGGGCAGCTCCTTTGCTCTCATCTGTTTTTCTCTGCGTTGGAGCAGACCCTGGGGCAATGAGGTGCTGGTAGCAAAAGGGTTTGCCCTCTGCCTGATGAGAAGGTAGCGCCTTCACCCGTTTGAATGTGTTATATATGATCAAAGGGAAGTGTATGTCTCTAGTTTGAGAGCTGTTGGGCCATCTGCCTGTGGTTATTGGTGTCTGAGGAACTGGTTGAAATCCGGCCCAAGCTGTTAGTGCCTGAAAGCTGCTGTTGTCCACTGGCTAATCTGTGAGCTACACCGTTTGGATTTAGTGGTTCTGCTAGGTATCTGCCTGGTGAGTTAGTGCTTGAAAACAGCCCCCTCCACACACACACGCTGTTCGTCTTGGAGAGGCAGTCCTGGCGTAGGAGGATGCGAGTGGTTTGCTTTGGAGCCTGCTCTCCTGGCAGCTGTCTCCATCAGCCTTCTGGGGGAGAGGTTTGTCGCGCCACGTGCTCAGGCGTTCACAAGCCGCTCTTTCAGACACGGCCCCTGAAGCTGCTCTTGTTGTCCGTTCACGTACCCGTCCCAGTGGATGGGCTGAGGTAATCAGTGCAACGTCCCTTTGCTGCATGCCAACAAACTCCCCTTTGCTGTCCTGTGAGGGGGCTGGAAGGCAGCCTTTCTGGTTACCTAGACTGACCCCTTGCAATAAGGCATCCGAGAATTGCATACAGTGAACCTGGGAAGAAGCTTAAGCTCAGCAAGGGCTTAAGTCTTTGTTTTCTTGTGAAGAGAGTCTCCTGCCTCCCATAGGAAGTTCTCCTGGTACTCCAGGACCTTCATTGTTTGTAACACTCACGTTAGGATTTTGCAGCTTATTTCTTAATTTCATTTTATATCTGTTGAATATGATGTCAGGTTTAACAAGTGTCCCTGTGATCTTTGCCTCCCTTGGCACTGTATACCACGAAATGAGATGTTCACTGTGTTACTGAGGAAGAGAAGTATGGTGCGGTCACAGCATCTGACCTCAACACAGTCACTGTCTTTTCCTGGTAAACCGTATTATTATACCTTTCAGACCACTCTTCGAGTGAGAGGATTGCGTTTTCCTCTTCCTCACTACCTACTACCACTAGTGTCTTGGGGTTTTGTCCTAGTTAATTATACTATCTGCCACCTTCAGCTATTGGATGTGGAAACAAGGGCAGTGCGGCTGTTGGGAAAGCATTCATTGAAATTTGAAGCTCTACCAATAAAGGTGACTGGGAAAAACATTCAGCCCATGTGCTGGTACCCTGAAGACCAGTTAACTTCCTGAAGTATCAAGCTGGAAAGTTTCTCAGAAGGAGAATTGCAATGGGAGCATGCCTGTGGGTTTACTGGTGTTTTATAGCTGCTTGCTAAAACTTAGCACTCTGTACTTCTGTAGCAACATCTTCTTAGTACAGGCCTGGGAATACTTTTATAGGGTTCTTCAGGGAGGCTTAAATAAGTAGCTTGTTTAGGTCGTATGACATAAAGGAGTGGATTTTTTTTTTCCTAAAGTTTGGTTATACCCTCCTGTAAAATCCTCTATTTTAAAAGGTCCCATTTCCACACTCACAGCTTCTCTTCCAAATAAAAAGATTAGAATATAGCAGCGACATTGGTAGTAGACTTGCAGGGGTCCTTTCCTTTTTTTATCCGTACTAGAGGGTTTTTGCTAGGCTGCTATTGAAGAAAACAAGCAAAAAAACCCCAACATGAAAACAAATCCCACTCTCCCCTTCTCATTCAGAAAATCTATACATTGAAATCCTTTCTGCATCAGCAGTGAACTACTGTATAGTTCTGCTGGTGTGTTAATTCAGCTTTTTGTCTCACAAAACATGAGACTTGGCATAGAGCGTGTGTGTTGGAGGGCACTGCGTCTTGGACCATGCAGGGCAGAAAAAGGGGGATATCTGCAGCTAGAAACCAGGCTGCTGCTCTCCTAAAACTTACAATATTCATGGGACAGTTGTTCAGATGTCCAGTGTTGGGGGGCACGGACAGAGACTTCAATTCCTGTTCTTTTATTTTTACTACTTTTTTAAAAAAGGCTGGGAGGGGAAAGAACAGATGGGGACTGGCTGCTGCAAAACTATGGGATGAACCCTGTGTGTGTGTTTGGGCTCCATATAAATTGCACCATTAACAGGTGGATGTTTGCTTCCTTGGGGGCAGCAGCCATGTTGCCATCACGGTGACAACCTGTTCCTACGCTGAGGTGTCCTTCCTTTCCCCAATGAAGGCTTGACCTTGCAAATTCTCTTCCCTGCCTGACCAAATACCAGAAGTCGGATATCTAAAACAAACTGGCTGTGTCTCGGTCGCCTGGTACCAGTTCCGGGGAGGGCAAGGATTGCACTTGCCTGCTTTAGCCGAGTGGAGACTTCAGTTGTGGCTGTCTGACAAGAAAGCGTGGTTTTCCTGTTCCTAGGGGCTGCGGTCTTGTTCTTTTGACTCTACCAGTCTGCTGTTGTAGTTATGACGATCAAAAGGCATTTTTGTGCTCTGCTTGTTTGGCCACAGCTGCAGGAGGAGTTCCTTGTCTTGGCATCTCTTGCCGAGATCTGACTCCATCTCTGTTTACTGGAGAGGACAAACCTGTAGCTGAGGCAGTGGTGCTATTGCCAGCACTGCGAAGCGCATCTGCACGACCTCGGTCCTCTTGGGAGCCTTGCATCACGGCGCTGCTTGGGCATGACAGCGAGTACCAAATCCTTCCTGCTCTGCCAGCTCGCAGGAGATGGCCCCTGGCACAGACGGGCCACCCGGTGAGTATCTTCGTGGGCAGCCTGCTCTGGCCTCACCCCTACCTATGGTAGGCAGAGCCAGGTAGCAAGTCTGTGTAGAGGATGGTAGAAATACCTTCTGTAACCGTTTTCAGCAGGGCTGTTCGTGTGGGAAGCTTTTTAATTTCAGCTGTCTATTTCCAGTTTTATTTCCAAGGCGTCGGTCCTGGTGATTTTGCTTGGGAAGAGCAGTTAAGCGAGGTGAAGGACCAGGAACTCGAGCCCCAGCTCTGCGCCTCGCAAAAGCGTATGTGAAGGAAAGGGGTTTTCGGGGAGGGAGATGCGATCGTAGGGTGCTTCTGGGAAGGCACAGAAGCTTTCTGAGCCTGTTGGGGGTGAGATGAGAGCACTGCTAGAGAGTAAGAAGTGCTGTGGATGAGTAGCTCAGCACTTCAGGAGACCTCAGCATCTCTTGCAGTAGGTGAGCTTGATGCAGTTGTAGGCTGGAGACAACTGGTAAGGCAAAGCCGGCTCTGTGTGGAAGATTGCTGTGTGCAGTCCTTCTTCAGCTTCTCTTTCAGATGCCAAAGCCTCCCAGCTGGCCATGGCATGTATTTCGTGTGCTCAGAGACCTTGGCTTGTTTTGATGCTGTGTCTGTTTTGGAGAACATTTACAAAAGAAAAAAAAAAAGTTGTTTGGAGGAGAGGAGTCTGTGTTGGGAACCATTTGATTAAATAGCCCTAAGCTTCCTCTGCCCTCAGCCCTCAATTAGCACAGCCATGATCAGGCCTCTCTGAGTATCCCTGCGGATTTTAGGTGTGTGGCTCACCCTAAACTCTGGTGCTACAGGATTTGCATCCATAGCAAGGTAAGGAAGTGGGTGCTCTGGTAGCAAGCGGCTCTTTTCTGGATGTGCGTTTATATCCGGACCTGTTGCAAAATTGCGGGGCACTCCTCTGCCTTTGTTGACTAGCAGTGTCTGGCTGATGGTTGGTACAGAACCATGACAGGTGACACTTCTAGCTTAGCAGGAAAGCTCAAAACTGCTAAAACCCGTGGGAATGATGGCTGCTGCAGCCGGATGGGTTTGACCCTAGTGTGTCCGATGGCAACTTTGAGCACAGGGGTGTGGCTTCAATCCCTTTGTTTTCCTCCTTATTTTCTTTTTCGCTAACCCTTTCCCACCACTTGAGAAAAGTCAAAACCATTTTTCTAGAGACCAGCAGGGCTCAAAGCCGGTGTTTTGATTATATAAGCAGGCTTATTTCCTTGTGCTTCGCTTTAGCGTAGCACTGGCTTGTTTTCCTGGAAATCCTCTAAAAAAAGCCAAATTCAGTCTTGGTGTAGCTATGTCACAGAAAGCAAAAACAAAGACAAAATGGCCTCTGAACTACAGAGTATGCCAAGACCTCAAATATCGAAGTCCCGTGTAGCAGCAAGTGTTCAGGCAAAACTGTTCCTGGCTTACCTTTTGAGAGGAAAAAAAAAAATAAAATTGGCAATAGTTGCTGCCTTTGTGTCACATAGTCCCCTCCTCCGCTTCCTTGGATGCCCTGTAAAAGTTAATTCATTACTGTTTGCAAAGGACCGCGTTTCTCTGCTGCCAAATGCCAATGAGGTGCCCTGTGCTTCTGTTGGATCTGCTTGTTTGCTTTCCTTGTTGGCAGCGTGCTGTGACATGGCCTTCTTCAGGGTAGTAATAATAATAATTAAAAAAAAAAAGAACAAAACACATCAACCCTCCAACCACACAAAATGCAAAGCAACAAAACGTAGAGCCTTACCAATATTGCCTGCAAGGAAAACTGGGTTTACAGTAGGTCACTGGCCTGTGCAAGAGTTAGTGGTTTGGTTTTTTTTTGTCGTGTTACAGGTTTTCTGAGTCTGAACTGTTGCATGAAAATGTTTTTTGTGTCCTGATATGCTTTTCTGAGTTCTGGTAGTTTGTTACAGCGCCTGAAATATATTGGGCTGCCAGACCCGCTTCGTAGGACGTGAGGAGGATCCTCAGGCTGACCCTCTCCAAGCAGACAATTAAGCGTTGAGACTTTCCGTTCGTTTTCTTCCTGCCCCTCCCCATTCTTTCATAAAGCCGTAAATGCAAGGAAAGCCTGCGCTTGCTGAAGTGCAGGGTGAATGAATGCAGTGACCGACACGGTGCCGAACTCCTCCCCAGACGCTTCTTGCGAGGAAACAGCCTCCGAATGCGGGCTCCCGGGAAGACTGCCAGTTTCCATTCCCATCGGAGCTGGCGGTGTGGGTGGAGAGGAGGCTTGCTGCGGCCACTTCACCTTGCTCGCCGGGGCAGCCAGAGGGTCTGCCCTGCAGCGAAAAGTCCCCAAAAACTGAATTTCTGCTGGGAGGAGGCAGCAGGCTTCCTTAGCCTTTTGCTTTGCTCCTGCTCATTCCTCAGGGCTGCTTTGGGTGTTTAATTGCTTCCAGTTACCCTGCTCCTTGCACAGTGTGTTGCACAAGTGCGTTGGGTCCCTTTCTGCGTGACTTGTGACGGCTGTGCCTCTTAGGGGGTGGGAGGGGGGGTTCTTGTTGCTTTCCAGCTCCCGCATGGGTCAGGGCTGGCCGTCCTGCGCCGCGCAGGGTGAGGCTTCCCCTTGATGTGGGTGAAGAGGTTGAGCAACACAGCCCAGAAGGCTCTGATTCAGCCTTCTCCTCGCTCTTGCTAATTACCGTGACCCTTCTAATTTTATTGTCCGCAGCATCTTCTCTTTAATTCCCCCTTCCCCCCCTTTAAAAGAGAATTTTAAGAGTTGCAGTCCAGCAGTCTTCCTGACCTGGCATGCTTAGGATGGACTACATGGGAGACAGAAATAGGCTAGTAGAGGTTAAGGAAACTGATGTTTAATTACAATTCCCTCCCTATAGAGCAGATCTTCTGTGTGATTGGGGTATCTCATGTGCGGGACTGAGCCTGTGCTGGATTTACATCAGCAAAAAATAGCTGGGCTTTAATTTTCAGGGCAATGATAGTTGCTTATTGCAACGTAAAAGCTTTATTGTGTTTGGATTTTGGGTGCGTGTGGCAATGAATTGGTGGGGTAGTGTAGGTTATTTAATGAGGGGATGGAAGGGGTAGTGGGTGGGAAAAGCTGGCATCCTGATGATAATGTTCTCTGTGGGGTCCAGGGAAAATGTCTATCTATTAAAATAAATTATTCTGTGCTGTCATGCATTGTGCTTTGTCCTAATAGAGCTAGTTGGTCAGTGGAGCACCTCCCAAACATCTCCCACTGCTGGGATGGAAGTCCCAACACTGCCTGAAATGAGCACAGTGTATTAGCAGAGTATAACTGTTCATTTTTATCTCCTTGTTTTCGGTTGATCCTAGTTTTCCAAATGTTGCAGTTTGAGATGAAACTATGGAGTTTTACCTTCCTGGGAACTGGACATGGAAAAACTCAGTCATGTTTGAATGCAGTCGGAAGGGAGAATATGTGCTGCTGCCACATGACTTCTTTTACGAAATTTTGATTCTAAGCTGCAGCAAATGCACAGTAGAAATCAAAAGTTTGGCAGGGAGAAATAAACCGGCTTTCACTTCTTCTGTGTCAGCACCTACATGTGTGTGGCAGTGGGTCAGTCTCTATTACTTCATTAAAGGAAGATTATTTGCTTCATTAAATAGTAGCTTTTAATTCCATATCAGTAGCTGAGTGCTTAAGTAGAGTTGCTTTTAACAAACCTGAAAAGAGGAGATAGGAAGGACCGACGCCTGAAAAGTAAAGCTTCTTTAAGATGCTGTAGCTGGATGCAAAAGACCCCACTAAACAGTCCTAAAGGTGGAATTTGCTTCAAAAGCTAAATTCATCATCTTAAAGGTACAAAGCTAATGAAATATATGGCATTGTACTGTAATACTGACTGATGGAGGTACACAGTGAACAAGTCTGGGTTTGTTCTTCTTTCTCAGAATCTCGTGAATGGGCTGGCATCTACGCTTAATTCAGTGATCAGTGGGAGGGGGGGCAGCTGGGGAATGAGGATGGCAGAGGGTGTGTGTGTGTGTTTAAATTACTGGGGTGTGATGCAGAAGTTTAATATTAGCACAAGGCACAGGAACATTTAAATTGCTCCTCTGGGAGCGTGCGTTGAATTGGTGGTAGTGCTGGGAATTGAATTTAGGTCTTAATTTGTTCATGTCTTATTTTCCCACGTTACCCCTTGTAATGTTTTTTTCCTATGTTGTAACGTGTGTGAGAATACTTGGTTGCTTTCCTTAGGAGAGGCTTTGTTGGTAAGTGTGAACTTTACAATTAACTGGCAACAAATGTGTTGGCAGTTCCCTTATAATTTTTGTGGGTTCAAAATTAAATTTAAGTGTGGGTTCTTGGCAAACTTCAGCTGACTGAATCGGTGATCTTGGCGATTTGCTGAGAATACTACGGCCAGCTGGACGCCACGCCGGGGCACAGAGCCAGAGCAACGTGGGGAGAGCTATGTCCTAGGTCCCGCGTGTGTGTTGGCATTTTTAAACACCATAGCTCTGGCTTGTTTTGAAATACGGTCCTACTTGTTGGTAGCAGTGCCTACAGACATCTGTCTTACTGTTGTCAAAATGATTGCAAAGGAAGATACCTCTGGGTTGAGCCTTTCCCACTGCTGGCGCGTGTGCCGTTTTGCTCCCATGTGTCATCATTTTATGTAGCGGCATCCCTTCAAAGGGAGGGAGGGAGCGCCACTGCTCCTTATTCTGTCCCTTGCCTGGGATTTAACAAGCAGCAGCAGCAGCAGCACTCCTCAGGCAGCGATCTTATCTTGCCGTGAAAGCTGAAGAGATTGGGCTCTTGTCAGTGCTCCGATGGAGGAGATCTGAGGAGCTGCGAGGCGCGGCTGGAAATGACTCAAAGGGAAAAGCATCCATCCTGAGCCAGTGCCTCCATCCTGAGCCAGCCGGCTACAGCAAAACCAGCGCGGTGCTCTAGTCTTCAGCCTGGGCAAAGTCTCTGCTTTTGCAGCTATCGTAGTGCCGAGGCGGGCTGAGCTCTTCTTCTCTGCAGCTTCCCGTGCTGCGGGCAGCCTAGGGCTTCAGTCTGTGCCACCCTTGTTTAGGGATTCCCTATCATCCTCTCACTGAGGTGAGGGCAGACACGTTTATCTGGCATCTCAGATGAAATGTTAGGTCCCAGAGAGAGTAATTAATATTCTGTATATTGCATAATGCTGTGGGTGTGACAGCCTGTTCCAAATAATGTGGCTATTTCTTCTTTTTTTTTTTTTTTTTAATAAAAAAAAAAACTTTTTTTTTTTTGGGGGGGGGGTTTTTTCTTTTTTTTTTTTTTTTTTTCTGCTTTTCTCCCTAGCATCCAGCGAGCTGCACTGGTGGTTCTGGAAAATTACTACAAAGATTTCACAGTCTACAACCCAGCCTTGTTAACAGCCTCCAAATCCCGTGCAGCCAAGCACATGGCTGGCCTGAAAGTCTACAATGTTGATGGTAGGTGAGGTGAAATGTAGGCTCTGAGGCTGGGTGGGATGGGGAAGGGCTGGGTTGGCTTTATGCTTTGTTATGCACACATTCTCACCTTCTTGCTTTGCCAAATCCTTGTCTCTTGCTGGAAATCTTCCTAACAGTGCTGAGTTTGCCGGTTCCAGATGACTTTACAGATGTGTTGAGCCCACAATGATGCTTTTGTCTTTGCCAGGTGAAACGGCCAAGTTTTTGGTCAGGCTTAATTGTTACTTGGCTTGACAAGCGCTTTTCGGCACCGCTGCTTGTTTTAGGCAGCCTCTGCTTTTTGTCACCCTTGGGTCATCTCCTGGGTTGTGCTAGTACAATAAACACAACTTTTAACCTAAATGAGTTCCTCAGTCATTTACTGTGCCTCTTCCACGGGCAGCCTTCAGGAAAGTGCAGGAGGTTGATACCAATGTGGGAAGAAGCAGCAGCCTTAGCAGTAAATTAGCTATGCCTGGCTTCTGCATGGCCGTGCTCCCAAGTCATCGTGACGCTAAGCAGCTCATGGAAATTCAGAGACAGATAGCTATCCCCCTTGAGCTTTGCCATTCTACGAACCTGTTTCAAATTTTTGGGCTCTATGGAGGCCTGTGGGAGGATGGCTGGGTGGATCCCTGTGGACACCCAAAGCAGTGAAAACTGGACTTAATCAGTTGACACTCTTAAATCTTATCAGTGAAAGCTAGGTGTGATAAGCAGGCGTGATAAACATGGGAAAGCATGAGACATGATTGTTTTGCCTTCAACAAAGCTTCAGTGCCTTATGGTTTTTTTTATTTTTTTTTTTAATTTTTTGCATTTTTGGTGACTTCAGAAATTTTAAAGACCTTATTCTAAATGTTTCCCTAAACCTGATCCAGCGCTCCTGAGTCACTAAAATTAATTGGAGGTCCCCGTCCTGCCAGGGGAAGGGTGAATGGAAGCAGGGGTGGGGGAGAGGGGCAGCCTTGCTCGTCATGTGTCCCTTGCTGCCTGGAAGCTCTCAGGTGGGAGTGAATGAAGCTCTCAGGTGGGAGACAATGAGATAAGTTGAAGAGGGGAAGCAAACAGACTTGCTCTGCGCTTCCCTAGAGGTGAAATCTTCCGTTCCAGCTGCTCGCTCTCAGTGAGGCCTGGTGTGTGGAAAGTGAGGGCATCCCGATCCCACAGGTGTCGGCACACCTTTCAAACCCAGCGGCCCGGCCGGGCTGGCCACAGGATGTGCCATGCTGGTTACTAGCTGGCTTGTCTTCTCAAGAGATGCTGCAGCATCTCTTCAGGAGGTGGCAGGGTCCCTGCCCCTGCAGCACCTGCTGGGATGTTGGGACTCCCCACGATCAGAGGAAAAAACGCCAGTCTGGTAGCGTTAGTGGCTTGGGAGCTGCTAGCTCACAAAACTTTGTTGGAAGAGAAGGAACCAGAAGCAAGCTCCAGATGTGGCTGACATGCCTTTCTAAGTGTCAAGCTCGTGACCCTGCCAGGGCCTGAAAACTTGTGCCTTCCCTTCTGGAGCAGTACCAGTTCCCTGGGCTGTTCCTTGTGCAATGCCGCTGCCTTTGTGGATGTGGAAATCTCAGGCTTAGAGGCATGTCCTTAAGAAGATTCGCATCCATTTTATGAAGTGGAGTGTAGTTCTGGCTGCAGCTTACGTTGGCATCCTGACAGTCTCTTACACCCTCCATGTGAAAAGACAGTAATGCTATTAAAGCAGCCTAATTTGTTGGCAGCTTTGGTATTTGATACTGGAGCAGCCAGGAAGGAAAAACAACTTGCAGTAATCTCTCTTATACAGAGTGGCAAGGCTCACCTTCAAAACCAGGATTTTCATCGCCAGGCATAGTCAACAAGGCAAATTACAGTTCTGACCCAAATTGGGAGCTAGTGTCTCCCTTGAGTCATATCCTCCATTTCAGGGCTGTCAAACAGTGTCTGAAGTGTTTAGACTCTTAAGAAGCTGTCTGTGTGAATGCTCGTCCTTCCCACTGCTGAGCTTCAGGCTTCTGTCTTGGAATCTGGTTTGTGCTTTTTAGGAAAAAATGAACAAGTTGCCCTTGGATGAGCAGAACAATTTTAAGCATGTCTGTGCAATTGATTGGCCTTAACCACTGCCAGTTGAGAGTGTGGGCTTTCAGAGCAGTTAGTCAGAAAATCAGCTTTTGGTGGTTTGGAGGCTGTCCTAGGTTTCTCCTTTGTCCCTCTGGTTAGATCCACCTCTATCCTCTATCTAGATAGACAGGTTGGTAGACTCTTCTGAGTGACTTTTTTTTTTTTTTTTTCACCCCTGCCCTCTCTACCCAACCAGCCAGAGCTGTGAGCTTCATGCAGAACCTACTACTGCATTTTAGGGCCACTAGTTAAGGTCCTGTAGCAGACAGCTCTGTCACTTTTCCAGGTGTTAGAGAGCAGATTGCAGCTTCCCTGTTCCTGTAGCTGTGTAGGATCTGTTAACAGCAACAGAAGCGCTAATGGCAGGTACTTCTCCAAGAACCTTGAGGAGCTACTATGAATATAGACCCCAGCCTACCCTGTTGCAGGACTGCTGCTCTGACAGCATCTGCCCTTCTGGGAAACCCGATGCTTTGTCTAAAAGTGACCCCGCTGCCTCCGCATCCTGTTTATCCTCTCTGTGTGTAACTGCCTGGAGCTTGGCTTTCATTCGTTCATCTTCATGTCTCTTGATGTTCTTGTGTTTGTCTTTCTCCTTTTCCCAACTCCTCACTTCTCGTGCTCTCACACTGTCTTGTTGCTGAAATGCGGTGTGTGCCAGCTGCCTTTGCCTTCAAACTGAAAACATATATAATGGGTGGTAAGTTGCATCCGTGGCATGTGCACCTCACCTCTGCCTTCGTGTACGTTGCGTGAGATCCTTCATCCCAACTAACTTCCCTCGTCCACAAGCCAAAGGCCCTTCTGCAAGCCTGTGCTGTCTAGCGGGGTTTCTGTTAGAGCTCCTGAGGACCTGGGAAGGGTTTGTAGCCTTGGCTGGGAAGGCTGGAGCCTCGCAGCACTTGTGACAGATGCTGTGGGGTGCTGGTCTGTCCCAGCCCCATTCCTGTGGCATTAATGCCGCCTTTCTTGTCTGCATCTTGCCTGTCCTCATCTCCCGAAGGCCCAGGTAACAACGCTTCAGGGCAGTCCCGTGCCATGATTGCAGCTGCAGCCCGTCGCCGGGACTCCAGTCACAACGAGCTCTACTATGAAGAGGCCGACCATGAGCGCCGAGTGAAAAAACGCCGTGCAAGGTAAAGGTGTTCCTTCCCCCAGGTGCCACTCCTCGGTGCTGCAAGACTCAGTCGCATGGGGCTTGCCGAGGGGGGACACACCCGTGGTTAGGGGCTGGGGGTTGGCTGTAAATCTGTCACAGCAAAGAAGCGTATGAAACCCAGACGCGCAAGGGACGGTGACAGCTTGCAACTGGAATTATCTGAAGAACATGCATAAAGCAGAACTCGTGTATATTATGCTAGATAAGCTAATGGCAATGTCACGGATTAGGGAGCAGTCCAGTGCTTGACAAATCTGTAGTTACTTGCTGTAGGAAATCCCATTATTTCCCCCGTGCCCAGGCTTGTCGTCTCAGCACAAGTAATCCAGGGACAGGATCGGTGGAGCACTTGGTGTTGCCTGTTTCATGGGCAAGGAGAACGTTTGTGTTTGCAGACTACTAAAAGGGGCAGTTTTCCCTTTGCAATGGACTGGGGAGGAAAGACCTGACCAGAACTGGTTGCATTTTATGTTGGAACACAGGTGTGTTTCCTGCCAGTCGCACATGGGCTGCAGAGTTGATGCTTTGTTGAGGTGACCTGAGACAGTGCCTTTAATTTGCTCTGGAGCCTAATTACAGTTTGTAGTTAACGTACCTAACAGTTTGAGGCAAGTTGCTTACAGGCAGGCACCCCTGAACTGAGCTGTGTTTGGAAGGAATGTGCCGTAACTGGAAGGAGCTGGCTTGTTTTGTGTGTTCTTTTGGCAGTGTATATTTCATTGGGAAAGTGCTGGCACAGTGTCTCCCCCCATAGCCTGCTTCGGTCTGACCTGTGCTCCATAGCCGCTGTCTTTTGGGCTCTCTTCCAGCCTTGGAGCAATAGGAAACTAAACTTTCCTTTCCATGCAGTGTAGCATCCTAACTCGGGCACAGCTCCCTTGCTAGCTGAGTTTGGTTAGAATAGCTGCTTAGTCAGAGGAAAACCATCAGTCACTAGAAGACCAGGCCAGATGTTTCAAAGGAGAAAGGTCAGAGCGGCAACAAAAAGATGCAAGGAGACTAGAAACTGATTTCCGCCCTCCACGTCCCCCAGGTCAAATTAAACAAAATGGGCAGGGATCAGGGCTTCTCGTGCTGTTCCTCATATATAGTCTGAATGCAGTATGCTGTACCTTTGCTTGTCACGACACAGCTTCTCCTGGCTTTAAGATGCTTTGGGTATTGAGGGCAGTGCGGACAGTAGTTGGTGACTTGAGTGGAAATTTAGTGTGAAACAAGTCCTGTCTGGAGGGGTAAAAAGAGTTTTATTGGGTGGCGCTCGAACTGTCGTTGCTTTTTCCTCACTTACTGCAGCATAGCCCCTCACTTGTTCCTTTGTCCTTAGACACTTGCGAGTGTCGTTTGGCATCTGTTTGCCTTCTTATGGTGTGATCTTTGTGTTTGCTCACCTGTGCCAACAGGGGAATGGTTTGCAGAGGATGTCTCTAGCTGCAGTGTTAGGAGTGAAGGCGGGAGTGGAGGGGTGCAGAACAATCATTCGGCGGCACAAGGTCTGTACCCAGGTGGTGTAAACCGGAGGGGACGGCAGCTTGTGAGCACAGAGTGTCACGGAGCAGTCTGTGTCCTGGGTCATGCTAGTTTATAGCCAGCCCCTTCCTGACTGCTTGCCCCATCCCTGCGCTTCACGCTGCAGTACTGTATGCTGGAACCGTTGTTTTCAGAGACGTGCATTAAACCCAAGGGCAGCTGTGTCTTGTTTGAGTCATGTAGCTGATGTTTATGCTGTGCTGGCAGAACCAAGTACGACACTCAGGCTTATTAAAGTCTTAATCCTGGTTTATGACCCTCAGTTGCTGGATGGCTTGGGCAAGGAAAGAAAAGCTGCTGTCTGCCCCTCAGACTGTCAGTAGAGAAGATTTTATGTAAATGGTGTGATGGCAGGCAGTGAGTCAGTGGCAGAGATGGGAATAGGAGCCTGTAAATCCTGACTCCCAGGCTCTTCCTTAACCACGGACCCATCCTGCCTCTCTTGTTGTGACTCTTTCTGTGCTGGTTTTCCTTCTGCAGGCTTGTGGTTGCAGTAGAGGAGGCCTTCACTCACATCAAACGCCTGCAGGCAGAGGAACAGCAGAAAGCTCCAGGAGAGATGATGGACCCCCGAGAAGCAGCCCAGGCAATCTTTCCGTCCATGGCAAGAGCTCTGCAGAAGTACCTTCGCACCACCCGCCAGCAACAGTACCACAGCATGGAGAGCATCTTGCAACACTTGTCCTTCTGCATCACCAATAACATGACACCAAAGGTAACGCTTTCTCTAACATTGCTCCAGGAAGGAGGGAGAAAGGGATGGCACATCTATGTGTATATGCAGAACAGAAAGTCACTGGGGGATGTGAGCGGAGGTTTTTCACAGTTGCTTTCTGTGATATGATCAGTGCATTGTAGGTTGCATCAGGTCTTAAAAGGAAGTAATGTTTCCTCTACATCATCACCTGACTCTTTTTATTTGAAAGTGCCTATGAGATAATTGTTCTCGTATCCAGTTCAGCAAAGGGAGTACCAAAGAAATGTCCAAGATGGTGGCCGCCTGGAGTCACAGGATATTCTCCCAGCAGGCTCATGGTAGCAGCTTGATGACATGATGCAGATGGCAACCTGCAAAGGACCTTTTTTTTCTTTTCCCCCCTCTGCCCCTCTACAGTGCTGCATTTTGGACTGCTTCTGAGAGCATTTCTAATTCATGGGCCACTTACTCAAACACCAGTTTGCTGCTTTGCACCTTGACTGTGATTGTTGACTTGCAGACACAGGGAGGGACTGAATGATGAGGGAAATGGGTCACACAGTCCCCCTCTCCACCTTCCCCTCTAAGAACACCCCACAATCCTAGAGAAGGGTTAGAAATGTGAGAATTTACTACTGGCATTTACCCAGGACTTACTACTCTGAGAGCATAAATGATGTCAAGAGATGGGGCTTAGCACCATCTTAACTGCAAAGGAGACTTTAAAACACAAGCGATATCAAATGGCGCGCTCTGTTCTGCTTTCAGTTTTGCAGCCTCAGTCAGGCTGCAAACGTGGAAACCTCTGCTTTCCACCTTAGGTTGGCCTGAAGAAAGGAAGGCCACCTGTCCCATCTGCCTGCCTGGGACTGCAATTTTGGGACGGGTTGTGGTGCTGGTAGGGGAGAAATGTCCTCTACTGAGCTGCTGCCAGATGGCAGTGCTGACAGCAGAAGTTGGGGCTAAACTTTGCAAGCTTGCTTCGATGGACTGAAACAGGATCTCCTGGTGGTTGTGTCTGCTCCTGGGGTCTGAAAAGCTGGGACGGACCGGGGAGAGGATGTCTCCAGAAGCACGGAAGCTGAAACCATTTGCAGCGTGGCAAGCCCACGCTCATGGAGCTGTATCTGGGAATGGGAAGAGAGTATCGACACAGAGGGCCAGCACTAACGCGTGTCCCTCTCTCTCGGCAGGCATTCCTGGAGCGTTACCTCAATCCGGGCCCAACCCTCCAGTACGACAGGGATCGCTGGTTCTCCAAGCAGTGGACGCTTGTCAGCGAGGAAGCGGTCACAAGCGGGTTACAAGACGGCATTGTTTTTGTCCTCAAGTGCTTGGACTTCAGCCTTGTTGTTAATGTGAAGAAAATCCCCTTCATCAAACTCTCAGAAGAGTTCATAGACCCTAAATCTCATAAATTTGTCCTCCGCTTACAGTCTGAGACTTCAGTCTAAGGGATTTTGAGGGTGGGTTGTTTGGGGATTTTTTTTTTTTTCAATATTGTGCTTTTGGGTTTAATTTCCCCAATGCTGACTGAAACTGGCAGATGATGGACCAGTAATATTTGACCATCTGCACTTTATTTGGAAAGGGGAGGGGGGAGTTGGGTTATCTTATCTAGAAAGAAATATCTTAAGAGGTGACAGGGTGACTTGGCTCGGTTAGCTTAGCCTTGGAGACAGAACAGATTTTTTTCC
>VYZM01007065.1:40618-56524 GCA_013398915.1 Dromas ardeola
GATTGCAACGTCGGTATTTTTGTTGGAGCGCTGCCTTATGCCATGCGCGCGCCTGCACTTTTGTGTCTCTGCTTTTGCGACCTGTCGCTCTCTCTGAGGGCGCGTCGCTCACCTCTCCGCTCTAGAAACCTGCCTTGCACGGTTTGCAGTCCCTGTTTGCTTGGGGAGGAGAGGGCATCAAAGGACAGGTGCGAGAGGGCTGCTTCTGTGAGCCACCTGTTCTGGAGACTGAAAGCTTTTATTCTTCTCCTCCTCTCCGCGTGCCCTCTTCTGTCAGTGCTGCACCTGTACGAGCAGAGTGGGGTGGCTTTTTCTCCCTGTGTCTCTGAAGCTGCTTGTCTTGAACTGGCTCAGCCCATCTTGCAGCTCTTCTATTTTTTTAATTTTTTATTTTTTTTTTTAATAGTGCTTGTTAGTGAAACTGTTCTGCGTGGCACAGCTCCCTGTTATCTCTCTCCTGTTTGCCCGCATCTGTGTCGGGCACTCCCAAGGCTCCCTGTTTCTGTCCCCTTCCGCCTGGCTTTCCGAATGTGTTTCTCTAGCCACAGTCCCCTCGGGGTCTGCCTTGCCGACAGTTCCTTTTGCACCTGCAAGGTCTGCGTATTTGCACTGGGACGGGGTAGGTGGGTACCTGGCTCCTCCTCAGATAAATCACAGACCCTCCCTACGTCTGACAGCCTCTTTGAGGGGAAGGGGGTGCAGGTAGGAATGCCGCCTCTCCCTCTCCAGCCGGCTTCAAGTGCATCTGGAGGAAAGAAGGGCAAAAGCACTTCCCTCTTTGAGGAGAGGAGCCAGGGAAGGGCTGATCTTTGCCACGTGCACTTGCTTTGGAGAACTGCTGTGCTCGGGAAACACTGCAGTGTGTCCTTCCCCACCGTACGCCTTCAGCTATAGCTAAGAAATACCAAACTATGTCTGAATGTTGAAAACCTGCCTGCCTTTCTTGGCCTTTCTGTACTGCAGGAGTTTCTGCTCAGTGCTGGGACCTGCTTCTGTGAGAGATGCGTAGGTCTTAAATTGCAGCTTGGTTTGTAAGGCCACCTTTGCCTATTGATGCAGCTTTCGTCTGTGACTTTTGTCTGAAATTTGTGGAGTTTTGAAAGGTTTGCTTTTAACGATGAGCCTAAAGCGATATCTGAAGTCCGATTGCTGGCACAGGGCATCGTGTGACTCTGGAGCCACCTCCGAGGCCGGCAGGGACCTGCCTTCAGTCAGGTCTCTCCGAGAACACCCCAGCTCTGTGGCGGTAAATTTGCATGTGTGAATGCAAACGCTAGATTCATTCTGCCCCCCCAGTCTTTTGCCTTGCAAATATCTCTATCAGGCAGGATCTGACCTGCCCTCCATACAGATGTCTTAACGCAGAGGGCCCCAGTTCAGCAAGGTACCTAAGCCAGTGCCTTTCGTTGCCAGGCTGCATCGTCTTCCGAGGGGAGTTGTGACAACCCTTCCATCCCCGTTGGCCTTTCCCAGGCCTTCCCTGGGCTCCTTCACCAGCTTGTGGGGCTGCCCCCTACTCCCACCAGTGTGAGGTGGCCTGGCTAAGAGTAGGGAGTGGGGCTTTGCCAGTCCTGCATGGCATGGCTGGTGTGGGCTGACTGGTGCCCACCACGAGCCGGTGGGAGGGAGCAGCCGCCTTAAGCAGGGACACAGGGGACAGGGCAGTGGGGTCCAGCCTCTTCCAGCCTCTTCCAGCTTCAGCAGCAATGGAGCTGCGTGTCTAACAGCACCTGCGAATAGTCCTCTTGGGATCAAGGGAGGATCACCCCCTCAGCCCCTGGTGGACGAGGGTCCAAAGTGGTGATTCCCCATCCAGGTGACACCTGCAGTCTCCTGCACCTTTCTCACACGTGTGTGGTGGTCACCTGGATCCTGTTTTCTCCATGTAATGTGCCAGACGTGGTTGTGAAGAAACCAGATGGCACAGTACATGACAGGAGCAGGCCCGTGTCCTTTAAGGATGAGAAGTAGGTAGTTTTCCCTTCTCTAAACTTAGTGTTTGGGTTTCTTTCTAGGTCAGGCTTTCCGGTAGTCCGTATGGGGACTCCTTTATTGACTGTGGCCTTTGCAGTATTTTATTTTGGAAAAAATAGGTTATTTTATTCCCTCCTGGAAAAAAAAAAAAAAAGGAAGGGGAGCATATAGTATCTCACACTTGGCTCTCCTAAAGATGCCTGTCTCTGGCTTTTATGACATGCATAACCAGCAAGGTGGGAGAGACGGGGAGTAGCTTGGGAGACTATGGAGCACTTATACCTGTGTGGAGGCTACTGCCTGTGGCTGAATTGGCTCATTTCTATGAAGCCAGAACAAGAACCACCTCGCCAGGGGCTTGGGTGTGCCATGTGCACGAGAGCACCTTGTCTCTGACACCTGCAAAACTTCCTTACTTTCCCAGGATTTCCTTCCCTTTTCCTTTTCCCTCCCCCACAAGGGTGGTTGTCTTGTCAGTATCTGCTCAGGAAACTCATGTCTTAATTGCGTTAAATCCTTAAACACATGGACAACCAGACGGAAGCGGCACGTGCTCGCTCTGGGTCTGCCTCCTCATCTGTGTGCTGTGGTTCAGCGCTGCCTTTTCTGCTTGCTGACGAAAAGGACACCGTCAGTGGGGGCCATCTCCTACATCAAATGCTCTTCCCCGTGTCAGCAGCGTGGCTGCTTTGCCTGATCCGAAGGAGAGGACTTGGCCTCTCAAGCCATCTCTTTAGAGATAAACCTTCTTAGGGGTGAGGACAGACTAAAGGGGAAATTGTGACTCCTGAGTATTCCCTGGTTTTGTTGGGTTTTTTAATGACATTTTGGTTTTGGGGGTCTCTCTTATTTCCCCTCTCCATGCAAAATCGGGGGACCACTGTCATACCTACCTCACTGGGGTGTTGTGGGGCTAAACTCCAACTTGTCATCAAGTGCTTTGAGATCCACAGATGGATCTGTGGCATCTATAGTAATTCAGACTCTTCATAAAAATACTGAGCAGTGGGAGCAGACTGGTTTGTTTAACTCTGTTTATAGCCAGCTAATGAGTAAGAATCGAGTCACAGGGAATGAAGCTCTGATCCAAAATCCTGCAGTCCTTACTTCTGCAGAGCTTGCCAAGAGTTGAGCATAAATAAGGCTTGTAGGGTTTGCCAGCCAAGTGCAGGCTGTTTTCCTCCGAACGCCTCTCCTATCCTGCACTGTCTCCTTGCACATGTTCTCCCTCCTCTCTCCCAGCCTGGATACTTGTACCTGGCTGGGAATTGTTGGGGTTTGTTTTTGTTGGGTTTCTTTTTTTTTTGTTTTTTTAAGAATTCAAGTGGTTTATAAGATAACCCTGTTTGTGGTGAAGTGGACAGTGTCCTCCTTAGAAAAGATCATTGCACTGGACATCCTTGACTACAGGTTGAACCATCCGATAGGGTGCCATGTTGCCTAGTCAGGAGTGGTGTTGCCCCACTCCTGTCTTCCACATTTGGTGTTTTTGCTATGACTCTCAAGTATGCTTCTTGGATACTTTAAAAGCTTTGTTTTTTGGCTCTCAGATTTGTTACAGCCTAAATGCAAAGCCATGCTGAGATCTTCCAAAACCAGATGCAGCTAAGACTTTCAACTGTTACGGAGCAGATGGAAATGGCTGTGGGTTCCCACGAAGGCTGGATTTCTCTTTCGTGGCTAAAGAGTGAAAGACTCAGATTTCTTGCAGCTCCTAGGAGTTTAGGGGCGGATGTTAGACCCTTAATACCTTGCCAGCCTTCTAACTAGGGCTGGGCGAAGGTTGTTAGCACATCTCTCAGCCCCTCGTTGTCATGTGGCTGCAGTGCTCTCAGAAGCACCAGCACTTTAGCACTCCCCTCCATAGCGTACATGCGGTCCCTCACCAAGCCCCTGTGGTCAGCTTGGGGAGGTGGGGGGGCTGCTTGCAACTATCGGTTTTCACCCTGTGGAGGGGAGATGTTGCCACCCACCCACCCCTGTAGGCAGCAGGCTAGCTGGGGTGGGGTGGACGTGCACGGAAAGGGTGGTGTGATGCAGCTTGCTCGCAGAGCAAGGTCAGCTCCTGCTTCTGGGGTTCTCTTGGGTGCCTTCAAGAAAAATTCCCCCCTGAAGGAGGATATTGGAGAGAAAGGCAGATCCGATTTCAGCCTCTGCCAGCTATTCCTCTGACTTCTGCCTCTAAAAGTTTTCCTTCCAGCAGCTTCAGTCACTCCAGCTCCCATCCTCCCCTCCCTGTGTTTTTCCCTCAAGTTTCCTCATGAGGCAGAGCAAGTGTCCACTGGGATGGGAGGTGCTGGGGCTACAGCTTGGAGCTTGGGGGCAGCTCACGATAAGGCGCAAGTCTGGGGGAGGTCTGAACAAATTGGAGCCTCTTAACCTTTTTCCTTTGGGGTGGGAATCTCCATGCAAAGCCTCAGGAATCGGCTGTTGCCAAGTATGCTAAAAGCTGCGGGGAAGCAGTTTCGGAAGCTGGCCCTGCTTAAGTAGCTTTTAAAAGTCTTATTTGAGATGTGCTCGCTTCCAGCACTTGCTGCTGAAGAAACTGGAAAGATCTGTACCGTGCTAAATGTGGAAATCTGTTCAAGCCAATTTCATCTTGCTTACCAAAACTTGTAAATCTGCCCTTTTCAAAGGTAAAACAAGAGTCTTGCAGTCTTTTGCAAAAATGCTGTAGTCTGGTCCCAGGCTCTGCTATTCAGTTGCCCTCGGTTCTGCCCTGCCACATGAGAGCTGTTCACGAGATGTCTGTTTTCTCATTCAGCTTGTGTGTCTGTGTGCTTTTCCCCTTATAGATGTGTGCATTGTATGTGGCTAAAGCCTCAAGCCAGGCTTGGTGGTTCAGTGTTTTAAACTGTGTTAAGAAGCAAGCGCTCTTGGGGTTGAGCTGCTGGGTTGTTGGTTTGTTGTTGTTTTTTTTTTTTTTTTTTTAAATAATACATTAAAGCTCCCAAATTTCTGTTCTCCTAAAAAAGATGGCTTTGGGCCATGAAGTCTCCTACAGGAATATGCATCATCCTGTGTCCAGGCTGCTGCCTCCGATAGATGACCAAAAGTTGCCGTTTCCGACAGCTGCTCTGTGATGGGAGGCGGATCGCTTTGGGATACTCCTGAGCCGGGTTCCCGCAGCACCAGCGGCATGGCTGGCATCATCCGCCCCTCCGCATCCCTCCAAGAGACTACGTTTTTATCCCCGTACCGTACCGAAGCCCTGCGGGCAGCCAGCCCTGCCGGGGGTGTGCTCTGCCGAGAGAGGGAATCCTTCCCTCTGGCTGCTTCCCGGGCACCTCTCACCAGCGCTAACGAAGCTTGGGGGTATCTGTCTATCTCCTGCGTGTACCGGGGGGGGATGCTGTGGCTCGCCACCTGCACAGGCGTTAACTGTGAAGGAATCTTACACTCTTCTGTGCCTGTTTCTTTGATTCAGCGTTACCGTGTCTTGAGGAAGGGGGTGGGAGCGAACGCCCTTCCCTCACCCTCTTTTAATCACTGTGTAATACTCTTTTTCTACACAAACTGTGTATAGTAAGATGGGTTTTGCCAAGGTTTTCTAATTAATAGACACTAACCAGCATTTCTTTCTTAGCCCCACCCCCCCCCTCGCACATGTGACTTTAACTGCAATGGTACATGGTCTTTCTGTTCTTTTCTAATTGTGAACTTAAGCAAATTCCTGGTGTCTGTGACATTAATGCACTGTGGGTCTAGCCTAGTCAATTGTTCTGTTCCAAGCTGGGTTCTCTTAAGTTATAGCTGGATGGGGTTTTGTTGTTTTTAAACTGAAACATAAAACCGTTTTACACTTTGCATATTTTGTACAGTAAAATTCTGGAAATAAACTGAAACCAGATTCAGTTGTCCCACTCCTTCCTCTTATCCTTTCAGACAAAAAGGGGGAAAAAAAAGCTTTTCTGGCCTTCAAGCATTCCTTAGCAGTGGCTGGGAGGGGCCCTGCAAACATGTGGCTTAACCTTTTTGAAGGCTGTCTTTTTGTCACCCTCGTTCTAGACCTTTCTGATCTGCCCTGCCACAGTAAAATGCAAACTCATTTATCACTCCTGAAGAAAGACTCGCTTTGAACACCTGAAATCTCAAACGATGGGGAGCAAATGCAGCTGGGGGGGGTGCCATGACAGGAGTGGGAACAGGTTTTTCTGCCTCCTGTCTTCCCTCCTCGTTCGCACATGAATTATGAAGTGCTGGATTCATGGCAAAGTTCCTTATTTGGAGCTGGCAGGGAGGAGGAGTGGCGAGAGGAGGAAAAGCCAGCGCTCCTTGTTTGCGTGGACACCAGCCTGCCTTCTGCTCAAACATTGTGCGGGGATCTCGCCTCGGCAGCGCCCGTGGGTGCGCCTCTCCCCACCTCCCGTTTCCATCACCAGCATGCCCGGAGCTGGGAAAGACGGAGCGGCCGTGCCCGAGGAAACATGAAAGCAGCCTTCCCGAGACTGTCTTTGGTACCCGCTCTTCAGGAAAGCCGCTTTTAATGGGGAGTACCCGGCCTCTGGCCCAGCAGAGCTCCTCGGTGGCTTTGCTGGAAAAATCCACAGGATGCTGGTGGGTGGTGAAAAAAAAAATAAATACAGCGCAACAGTTGTGGAGATAAGCAGCACGCGTATAAACGCTGATGGAGAGAAAAGTCCACATGGGTAATTCTCTGGCTGGGGAGTGGGGGGGTGAGGAGATGGATGTTTTTAGGCTACAGAGCACTGAACCAAAGCCCGGGAGGAAGCAGGAAGGGTGGGATGGCCATGTGCTCGGTCCTGCCTCCTGCCCTCCCGTGATCTCTCTGCTTTTGATCTGTCCCCCTCATCCTGCTGGTGCTTTGGCAGTGCCCAGCCCTGGGCTGTTTGCAGTGCAGCTCCTGGAGGTGGGCAAGGAGAGGAAATAATGCTGCTACCGCCCTGCAGAGCCTGCCGTGGGTGCGCAGCCATTGCTGGTCCCCTCCTGCCCCTCGGAGGAAGACCTGACTTGCCAGACTGGAGCTGTGTGGGTAAAAACACTGTGGGAGCCGGCCGCAGGTGTGTAAGAAGCAGGAATTTGGCACAGACAAGATGATGGGCTCATCCTAGGCTCTTAGCCTTGAGAGTTGTGTCTTTACATGCGAGTTCAGCACGCTCTGTTTCGTTTGTGGCTAAACACTGATACCGAATCGACACCCGATCACTGCCGTTCGTGGCACTTTCCTGCTGTGGGTTGTGGAAGCTGATGGAAGGAACAGGCTTTGCTAGAGGGACCAGTTCCCCTGGCCTTAGCCCGGAGCTCAGGTATCTGAATCATAAGGGGCTGTGGCGCGTAGCTCAGCAGAAATGAGAGCTGAGGGCGCTCTTCTCGTTTGGCCAACTCTTTCGCTGAAATTGCAGGGGTCTTGGAGGTGCGAGGGAGCCTCGGGTGCAACGTTGGGTTAAGTATTACCAACCCAAATCTCTGACAGAAAGGGGATGCAGCAACGCTTGGAAGGACCTGGTGTGCTGAACCTTCTGCCTGAGGGAGATAGCGGACTGGGGTCACTTGGGAAGGAGAGGACTGTCCTGCACAGCCCTTCCCGGCTATGAGGGCACAAGGCTGTGGCCACCTTGAGACAGCAAAGCTACAGCCACCGGGGCAGATAAATGTATTTGATGCCAGGCAGGGCTCATGGATGAAGTGTGGCTTAATGCGTAATACGATCGATTGACCCCAGTAGGTGATAGGACCAGGCTTCACAGTTACGGACAGTTAGAAGACATCAGCTTTGGAGAATTCAGTGGGGAGATACGGGGCAAAGAAGCTGCATGCAGTCAGGCTATAACAAATAGGTTAAGAAAGGAGTTTGCCACCTTAGGCAACTGTCCCCAGAGCCTTGCATGAAGCACTAGCAACACCTCACCGTACAATATTTTTAGCTAAATTAATAGTTCAATGAAACATCTGGCTGTGGAGGTGGGCAGGGCTTCAAGCTCCAAAACAGCTTCTCCCACTGCTGCGTACCGGCTCTGCTGTCACAGCCCCAGACCTGAACTGCTGGGAGCTACAGAGAGGAACTGGATTTGAGGGCTTCCAGGGAAAGTACGTGCGGCAAGCTGGGGGGGGCTGGAGCTCGGGGCAGGTGGGGTGGGTGCGAGGGGAAGGGGGTCTCTCAGCAGGACGTGGTGTCTCCCAACAGTGTGCAGGAAGGGAAGGCGCGCTGGGAGTTGGCCAAGCGGAGCGCTTTGATTTGTCTTTCAGCACCCCTCCTGCGTTTATGTTGGACTGGGAAGGTTTGATGGGTTTAGGTTACAGTCCTTTCCGGTACTGACAGATAATCCACTGGGGCAGGAGTGTCCGTTCCCTTTTCATGCGTGCATCCATGCACTGCCGAGTCAGGAGGTGCTGAGAGAAGGGAGAGCAGCGAGCATAACGTGTCTGCAGATGTAGGTAGGGATGGTGTAGTGGGGTGATTGTGCGTGCATAAATCACTATCTACGAACGAGGTTGCCCGGGTTGCTCTGAAATGCTGTAACAAGTTTTACAGCCCTGCTGTGGGTGTGCATGTGGGTTTATGCTGACACATTGCTAGTAAAACGGAGAGTACCTCAAGCGGGTAAAAAGCTGTTTTCCAGTTTCTCCCCATCTCCTTGTCCCTCTCCATAATGAACCCGGAAAAGGTTTGAGGTATTTTTTGCTGGCTGCTGCTTATACAGTGGGCTGGGAGCAGGTTGGGGGCTGCTGCGAGACTGCCAGCTCCAAAGCCTTGAGCTGATCTTCCCTTCCTCTAAAATCTGGGGAGCCGAATGGGGTGAAGACGGCCACTTCTGTACATGACCTGGGGCTTGCTCTGGTTCCAGCTCAGCTAATGCAAATAAACCTGGGGATGCCAAGAGCCCTCACGCAGTGGTACTGCTGCTTGCAGGCCTCCCAAAAACCCATGGGTCCTGCCCGTAGGAGGAGGAGAATGGTTGTTTTCTGGCGGGACTAAGACAAAGGGAACAAGCAGTCTTTGGGCTCCATGTGGGCAGCACTAAATACAATTTAGAAGAGGAAGGAGGGAGATAACTTTTGCCTTGTGGATGTGCATTTAGGATAGCTCAGTGCGTCCACCTTGCTTATACATCAAAATACAGAGGAAGGAGCAAAACCTCAAGAGAGACAGTAAGACAAGGAGGCGGCAATGTGAAGTCAGTGGAAGAGACCTTGGAGAACAGGGTGTGGTTTTTCCCTCCAGCACCCTTAGAAACATGAAGGTACAAAGATTTTAAAAACAGACACACCACAAATTGCTTTAGGCGATGAAGCTATTCTGTAAATTGAAACATTTTAAGTCTCTTCCAAAGGTGAAAATCAGGCTTCCAAATGCAGAGACATCTACAGTCTTTGTAGTCTTTTTTTTCTTTCTTTATCCTTGAAAAAGTACCATAAATGAAAAGTGGATGCATGGAGAGAAGGGAGTTCTTGATAGAACACATTTGATTCAGCCTCTCTGGAAGTTTTAAGAGCCACACAGAACTTTTTAGCTCTTTGGACCTCTCTTCAGCACAAGTCAGATGCTGTGGGCATGCTTTAAAAGAGGGAACGAGAAGGAGCTGATTATATCTGGGCCACAGATGTGAAACAGATCTGCAAACCTTTTAGCTTCTATTTTGTAAAAGCTTATTCTTGAGTACTCATAATACCAGATCCTACAGTTGATTATAATTTTGCTTTGTAAGTGGTTGGGAGAAACTGGTTTAGTAATTCAGTAACTAGACTGTGGGAAGCTGTGCAAATTCCTTCAGCAATTTCATTTTGTGGGGACTAAAATGTTCTTCAAACATTTAGGTACTTTTGTCGTTCAATAGCCTCTTTCTTTGTCGCTAGCAGGAGCAGGGCTTTGACATTTGGGATTGAATTTTAAAGCAAAAGTCTAACACCAGGCAAATTTCAGGGCTGCTCTCTAGTCGAACTTAATTTTATTTTTACCTGGGTTACGGAGGGAGGGACCTGTTTCAAGCTGGGCTTCTTCCAAATCCAAAAGGGGAGGATGAAGTCTCCCATGGCTATTTAAGTCATTTGTCACCCACAACTGAAGGAGAGCTCTGTCAGGACAACTGCCAGTCTTTTTGGGCAGGTAGTTGGCTTTCTGGCTGTTGTTGAAAAATAGAATAACTCCTCCAGCAAACTTGGTTCGTTTAACCCTCGAGACTTATTTCTTGTGTGTTAAGTCATGCCACTTGTCTTCTGCTCAGGCAATGGAGTGGTGTGATTGCTGGTGACACTGGGGGTTACTGACCTCTTCCTGCGGCGGCAGCCAAGATGGCCCAACCTCTCCCCATGCAATCAGGGTTTGGTCAAAGAGTGGTGGTTCCTTATCTGGATTTTGGGACAATGGGAAAAAAGTATCCACCTCAAAACCCCCCCCCAGTATTTCTGCAGGGCCCAGGCTGGTAAAACAGCTTCGCCTTGACTGTGTCCCACCTGTCCCCAAAAAAGGAAAGCCAGTCTCAGCCTTGTTTAGTCGGCTTTCTTCTCAGGAAGGAAATGTTGTCCCTCCCCATGTTCACAGCCGTCGCTCATGGAATGGGTTCCACCATGGCTGGTTCCTGGCAGTGGCATGAGGGAGGCTGCTCTCTCCCCGGGCTGGGGATGAGCTCAAGCAGCAGGGGCAGGGGAGGGCCTTGTCCTTAAGTGACCCTCAATACCATATGCTGTGGGGGTGGGTTGAGAAGAAGCCAGGCTCAATAGAAATGGAGAAAAAAAAATAAGGGGAGCCAATGAAGACCAGAAGAGTAATAAGTCAAGAGGGATGAAAAGAAGGTGAAAAAGCTATGTTTTCTTCTTGTTTTCCATAGCATTAGGGACAATACCTGAAGCCCTTTCAGTACTTTGCTGATCTCCTTCATCACAGGAGCTTGGCAAGAGAAGGTGCGAGGGGGGAGCGGAAGCGGGGGGAGCAAGGCACCGGAAGGATCTTTGCTTCCATCCCAAAAGCTGCTTGTAATCTGACTCCAGAAACAGGTCTTCAAGCTGCAAGGAAGCCCTTTAGCCTTTTTTTTTTCTCCCCTCTTTAAATAGTTTAGCACCTTTGAAACCTGGCAGGGAGCTTTCTGGGAGCTGGGCCAAGAGGGCTGGCTCTGCCCTGGATCCTGCTCCATGGTCTGCGTCGTCGTTAGACTTCTTCTCCCAAACAGATGTGAGAGCCATCCCAGGGCCGGCCCCAGATGCCAGTGGTACAAGGGAGCGGGGAAAAGGCAGGGGATGCTGCAGCGCAGTGGGTTGACACACAAAAGTCTTGGGTCTCGGGTAGGACACAGTCCTGCTGGCACAGCCTCATTACCGAGGTTAATTACCCTTCCTGCTGTGCTCTGCTGCTTCCAGTTTCTAGTGGATGGTGTTGCGCTGCAGGGCGTAGATGTACCTGGGGTGTAAAAGTAGCCAGGAGGCGGTTTGCTTTGCCCTGGAGGGCCTTGGTGCTGGTTGTCTGTTCACCCATTCCCCCTCTTCAGCCCCCCGAGTCCGGGCATTGGTGCGCAACTGGCGTCCCCAGTGTGTGGGGCTTCCCCAAAGCCAAAGCTTTGCTGGGGCAGAGAGGGATCCAGATGCAATCCTGGCCTGTTTTCACAGGACTGCAAGTCAGTGGCAGCTGGGAAACGATATGTTTCTGTCTAAGTAATTATTTCCCTGGGAATAAAAGGCAATGGGTTTTGTTTGGTCTGGGTAATGAATCAATCATTTCTGAGGTATGATGTGCAGACAGACGTGGAGAAGCAGCCGTGTCCTTGGCTGTGCTTGCATGTTGGCATCTGGCTGAGCAGCTTCGTTCTGGGATGGGAAGCAGCCGGGATCTCTGGTTTCACTATGGGCCCATTCCGCTCCCAAGGGCAGCACAGGAGACTCTCACCACTCCTCAGAAACATCACAAAAAACACTGACCCTGAAAATATGGAGTAGTCTGTGATTTTCAGAGTGCCTCCCTTGTCCGCGGCTTCTGGAGCTGTTTCCCAAACAGTGGACGTTAGCTCAGAGCAGTTTGGGGTTCACAGAGCCTCTCCATCAGTGTCCTTGGGTCCGCCGCAAAGGCAGATGCTTTCTCCTTCCTGCTTCTGTACGATGGCTGCAGTATGTGGCTCTTGGTGGGATCCCCTCTCCCTTGATCGTTGCCCACGAGCAGCACAGGGTGGCCTGTGGTACAGCACACCAAAGAAAGCCCTCCTCTGTGGCCCCTGGCCCTGTGTCTGGGGACTGGGAGAAGGTGGTGTATGACTTCGTGTTCTTGCCACATATCACTTGTGAGAGGGGTCCTCGCTGTCGTTGGGGGCTGGTAAGACTAGGATTTGGGGTACTTTAAAATGACTGATCAGCTTGAAGCACTCGCAGTTAGATCAGGGCAAAATACGATTCTTTGTCTTATGTGTATTAAGACTTACTTAATATGAATGTCTAACTAACACTTTGGAGAAGAAGAGCTATTTGCTAAGAGAGGGACAGTCTTAGACTTGCCTGCAGAAACACTCAGTGCTGCCCACATGCACAATTATATTTTTTAAATAAAGAAGATTCTTTTTTTTTTTTGGTTCCTCATCCAAAGGTACTGACCTTTTGCTTTTGGGTGCGTAGTGGTCAGGGTTAGACTAACTTTGCTCCTCAGGGTTGCCAGTGCCTTTCAAGTGCCAGTTGTGCCTGCTTCCGACAGAGGAGCCCGGGAGTGTCCATGCCTGGGGTCCTGTGTGTGATACCTCCCCGTACCACTATCTTACCTGTCCCTGCAAGGAAGACATTCAAATTCAGGCTGCCATCTCCTTCACAGGGGGTATGGCCTCATTCAGTGGTTCGGCCGGTATGAACTCAGGGCAGACGAGGTGTTACAGGTTAACGGGAGAGGCTTTGCTGCCTACTCATCTTCATTGCTGCAATCCTTCCTCTCCTGCAATGTTTTCATAACTTTTTATGTGTTTATCCCAAAAGCTGATGATAAAAAGTTCCTCTTTGTGGGCAAAGAGAATGATGAGGACTGTAATGGGGGGATGAGGGAAGAGAGAAAGGGTGGCCCCATCAAGGACCGCACTGGCATCGTGAAGGAGTAGCAGCCATAGGCTTAGCCCTTTCATAAGCCGAGGGAAACTTTCCGTAAACTCCTGACACCAGCCCCAGTATGAGCTCAGCCTCACTGACCTCTGTATAAGCCTTAGCACCACTACATCAATTATTTTTTCATCCCAGAGCTCTGTTGCTTGATGCATTGAAATGCATACGTGCCTGCGAAACACCCGTGCACTTGAACACGTCCGTAGTGCCATTTTCAGGATCTGCCTGCTCTGCCTCTGGGAGCATATAGAGGGGGGCACATCAGAACAGATGGGCATCCATAGCGGGAGGGGAGGTACATGGAAAGTACCCAGGCAATCGGGATTTCTGTAGACAGTGACAGTTAGGAAAGGCAGTAGAGCAGCTCTTTGTTTATTCTTCGTGTTTATAGAAATTTGTGGCACTTTTCAGGGACTGATCTGGAGCTGCAGGGCCTGCGCAGGCTGTTACCTTATGCAGGGTGAAACTGTGTGTGTTTTACTCCTGGGAATAGCCCCAGCGCAAAGACAAACAAGCACTTTGCTCAGGTGAGTATTTGTCCCTTAATCACAGATTAGGAGACTACTAAATGGCTAGTTTTGCCTGTTCTTGCTCCTCACCGATGTGCATCAATGAGATCTTGAGTCCAGCTTTCTCCCTTTCTCTCTGAGCCGGGGTTCTCCAGCAAACCTCTGGAGGAGACAGCTGGAAGGAAAGAGCAGAAGAAGGGTGCTGGGCACCTCTCTGTCCAGGAGAGAGGGGTGTGTGTAGGAGAGGAGTGGACCTCCATGCTGAGAGGACTCTGCATTTCGACCCTTCTGAAAGTCTCCACCATGTCCTCTGGGGTCAGGCCGAGTTGTTCATAACCCCAGTGTGACCAGGTGGACGGTCTCCCCAAACACACTTGGGTCAAGCCTTCCAGGCAGTGCTTATGCATCATAAAGAAGCAAGAAAGGGCAAATAGTTGACCTGGGGACTTTGCTGTCCTGTCTATTCTTCTAACAAGCTGTGTCTGAAAAGGATGTGTTGAATGTTTGATGTTCAATGAGGAGCTAACATGGCCTACGGTCATATACCATATAAGCACAGTATTCATTCATATACATAGAGATATATAGATATCCAGCTGTGTGGTGTTCCTGCTGGCACTTTCCACCAAGGGGATATGGCACGTGTAGGAATATATCAGTACTTCAGCTTTTTTATACCAGTAATTTCAAATTTCTATTTCAGCTAACGGAGAGAGAGAGAGAGAGAGAGAGAGAGAGAGAGAGAGTCAATGAGACTGATCAACAGGCAGGAAAAAAAAAAAACACCTATAAAATCTTGCTTTGCAGTTCATCTGATAAAGGAAATATATAGTGTGTAAACCTTGTTTCTTATCAGGCTGATTCACATTCGTATAACGAACCTGATTCTCCTGTGCCTCACACCGTTATTTCCACTAACATCACTTACCTCTGACGTAAACCACTATAAGAAAGGTCAGAACAATATTTTTTTTCTGTAGCAAGAGAGGACATGTGTACCCTACCTAGGCTAACAAGTCTGAACGGCTGGAGAACATATTTATAAATGTATTTATATAGATAAAACTGCCTCCAAACTCTCCATTCATTGCACTATTGTCAAACCTAATAAGCTAAGACAATTGAAATCTGCCGGCATGGGAAAGCAGGGAGACCTAACACTGTTGCAGTGACCTGCACATGGATGGTGCTGCACTTGCCAGGACTGAGTTGCTGACCCTTTGCTTTGTGAGTGACCCCCGTGACTGCGAACTGGTGCCCTGAGCTCCTTCCCAGTCTGCAGGCAAAAAGGGGCTTCTCACAGGCTACCGTGGGACATCCGATTCTCTAAGCAGGGAGTAACTGTGCAACTGAATACTTAAAAGCCAAGCAGCTTCAATCCTTTTCACTGCTCATTGCCCAACGCACATTATCTAGCATCTAATACGGTTGGACGGATGTGTTCCCGCCCAATGTCTTGGTCATGGGAAAAGATGCTACGTAGGCTTTGCGTTAAAAGTCAGCTAAAGCTGGAAGGTCGTGGGGAATAGGAAGGTTTCATGGTGGGCCCCAGTGAATGTTTCCATTGGCAGTAGTATGCTGTCTATCTCATGTGCACCACCTTCAATCCAGCTGAGGTTCACCTGAAAGGGAAGGTAGGCCCAGCCCAGCCCAGACCTGACTGCAAATGTTTGGAACTGGCCTGGGGTCTGCTCTGGTGTTTCTTTGGGTTTAAGACCCATGGTTTGGCTCACTGCCGTGATCTTCAGCCTCAAGAGTCTGGGCTCAGGCCTGGATCAGCCTTTCCAGCAGTTCAGGAACTCGCAAGTTTTGAAGTCCCATATCAGACCACCTGCACTTACCCTATCTTTCACCTAAGCTTTCAAGAAGAAAGAGGTTCAGATAGGGATCATGGTGTTTGGTTTTGCATTGCTCTGCCAGACAAGAATATCCTGTTGTTATATGGAATCATTGAAAACTTAAATAGCACCCCTAAAACCTTCCTCCCCTCGCACAGCTTCTTGCTGCTCCTAACATGTTAATGAGTAGCTATAGACTCTCGCAGCAGAACTTGCAGAGTAGCTGCAAAGGACATTGTGTTTAATAAAGGGACTAAACTTTACAGTGGCCTTCCCTACATCTTGAAGTGAGATTTGGTCTTTGGATGTAAGTGCTGGGCTGATGAGCACAGAAAATACAAATTGTCTCCCTGTGTCCCTCTGGCAGCAAGCAGGCAGGCACTTTTCTCCTGCCCTGGGGCACTGGGGGCAGATTCCCTGCAGATTCCTATTGTCCTTACTAAGGAGGCATGATTTACAGCGGTGCTGGGTGCCTGCAGGTGCCATCAGCCCACTGCAAGGGCAGTCCCAGTGGCTCAGCACCGCTGAGAATCAGGCCGGGGGGGTCCCGGCAAGGGCAGGGGCAG
>VYZM01007065.1:56584-104284 GCA_013398915.1 Dromas ardeola
AGGGCGGGGGAAGGGGGAGCGGGGCAGGGGGGGAAGAGGAGCAGCGGTGCTTGCTGACGCTCAAACACAGGTCTTCCGATGGAAGGTCCTGCCACGGAGGGAGGCTTCTCAGCCCCCACAAGTCAAACTGCACAGAGTCACAGTTAATCATCATCGTCATCGTCATCATCATCATCGTCGTCATCATCATCATCGTCGTCGTCATCATCATCATCATCATCGTCATCGTCATCGTCGTCATCATCTTCTGTATTTATCTTCCCAGAAAGCACATCCTCTATCCAGTCCTCCAGCTCCTCGGCTGTCGGCAGGTCATCATCGTCTCTGATCTCCATCCAGATGCTGTCAGCCTGAGGGGACAGGTGATGGGGGATTAGCCACCCCCAGGGACACAGGGAAAAGATGAGGTCCGACGCGATTGAGGGGGTAAGGGTTGGACCTCAGATGGGACACAGGGGTGGTGGTGGCATTAGCTCCCTCTCTGACACAGCCTGTGGGCAGGCTCAGCCACAGTGTCTCTCTGCCCACACATGGGGATTACACTTCTCCTGAAGTGCTGTTGCTCCTCACTAAGGGCAGTGGGATGGCTCAGTGGGTTTACATGAGTGTGTGGTACTGTTTGCCCTGGGTTAGATGTGTGCCCACAGCCCGTTCCTCTCCTGCACTGCTTACACCTGTGAGCAAGGGCATCATCCACCTGATGCATTGTCCTCACCCCGTCTGGCCAGTTCTGTAGACTCCAAGTCAACACAAAGAGAGCATAAAGAGACCTATGCCAGCTCCCCATGCGTCACCCAAGTTCACAGGACATCACAGCATTTCTCACCTTCCTTCCAGAGCCTCCCTGGAACCTCTTCCTTTGAGCATTTACACCCTGCTGTCAGCACCCCTTCTTCCCAGCCTTTTTTTACCACCACCTTTGCCTCAGGATGTTGCTCTGGACTCTCCACATGTGATAACAGCTCCTCCTCTTGGAGGAGCCTTTCCTCAGATCATCTCAACCATGCTCCAGCTGAAGAATGGTGAAGAACACTGATGCCCTGAACTATAGGTGCCCCCTGCTCTTTTTCTCCATCTGTCTGGATTCAGTAAGAAGATGCTCACTAAAATGCCTTGAGAAGATGCTGTCTAAATTGTGGCTGTTACCCAGGGAGAGGAAGCTTAGATGGTCCCTGAGACCTGGAAATTAAAGGTTTTCTCCTTGCTTTGCTATAGGTTCCTTGGGTAAATGCCTGGGTAAGCCCCTTTCCCTTCACTGTCTCCCCTCCATAAAATAGGAACAGCCTCCTATTTTGCAGAGGTGCTGTGTGGTTATCTCGTTCAGCATTTGGTGTTGCAGAAGCAAGTGCTTTTCATATGTCAGAAGATAACTACCAGCTTTAGCAAACGTGCCCCACTTCTTTCCCTGTCTGTGGTACCTAATTCTCTTTGTCGCATGGCTTGCTAAAAAGCCAGGCCAATTTTTGCTTAGGGAAAACTGTTTCTCCCTTACAATATTTTCCTCCTAAAACACCAAAACTGTAACAAAAAAAGAGCCATGGAGAAGCACGCAGCTCTTGCTTCATGCGAATGATCTTGCCCCCACCCTCAGGACTGTTCATGCAGGAAAGAGATGATACCTTTAAATAAGGGGAAGAGGAGCGGGCCCACTGCATCTACAGAAGATGCTGTGCAAATAAATCTGCAGTATTCTGCAGGGTGTCATGGCCCTTGTCCTGGGCCACTACGATGTGATGGGCCACTGGGGGCTTCTGGGAGCTCTGGTGTTTGCGTTGGCAGGTTTTTAGAGAAGCGATGGGGTCACAGGGGTTATGTCCACCAAAGCCAACAGCAGTGTTTATTTTTACTCTGTTGTGTAAGCCCCACTTTGTACCTGTGTAACTTGTCTGAATGCAGTGATGTAACACTGAAATAACGAAATGAGCTCAGTGTTTGTTTTAGATATCACCCGCCAACCTAGAACTTTCTTAAATCTCTCTCTTGAGGAATAGAAAACAGACTTAACAGGAATGAAATAAAAACTGCAAATACTATAATCAACAACCTGAAACATTTGCTATATCAAAGCTAGATAGTGCCTGAGTTTTTACAGGTCTCTGAGTGACTGCTGGATAATAAGGCATATGTTCCTGCCTAACATTACTTTCTGTATGATTCTCTTGCCACTGACAGCCCTACTTCCATGAATTTCCATTGATAGCTGTTTAACGTAGCTTTGACATCACTTAAACGTGGCCAACTGCAGTAAATATAACGAAGGGAGATACTGCAGACTAATAATAAGGGCAAAAGACTGGAAGACTTGGGCTCTATTTCTGGCTTGTCTGTTCATTTCTCTCGACCTTAGGTGACAGATGCTATCTTGGCCCTCTTCCCGTTTGTCACTCTCTTAAAAATTCTGCTCACAAGCCTTAACCCACTGGGTCCCCCACTCACTAGTTGTCTGTCTCACCATCTGGCAGATGCTGCTCTGTTACAGGAAAAGCACTGCTTACATCCAGCCAGAGCCACCTTCTACTCCATAACTCCCAAGCCAGCCTGTACGACTCCTTCTCATTCCCCTCAATGGGATGGGTAAGATGCAGGGTCTCCACTTTCTTCATAACACTGTCGCTTTGCTTTCCCTACCACATCTCCCATCTTATGGTCTTGCAGCATTGGTGGTAATAAGAGGCACAGTCCTCTAGTACACCCTCCCTGTCCCTCTTTTTCTGGCAAGGTACGGGAGAGACGACATTGGGGCTGGGAGCAAGGTTGGTTGCAGGGCCAGGACCATCGCCCAGCCCTGGCCAGTTGTCCCAGCTCTCTGTCCCTCTCTGCTCACTTCTAATGAAACATCAGGTTCCCATATGGCTGAAATTTCAAACACAAAAAAGTCAAGCCCCAAAATATGAACGCTTCTGCAGTGGAGAGGTTTTTGCTTCCAGAGACACTTACATACCCACACAGGTTCATTTTAAAGAGATTAAAACACCCAGCACCTAACCATCAAAAATAAACTAAGGTAATAAATGAGCCAGGCTGGAGCACGGCACATTACGTGTTTTTTGATTGTCTGGACTATTACTGTCAGAAAGAGGAAAAATGGTTTCTCTCTGTAGTTGTGTCAGGGCCATGATGCACGTTACATTGCACTCAGCAGCTCTCCCCACATCTCTGCTGGTGGGGGTTGGATGGGTCTCTCTCCCACCTGCCATAAAAACTCACAGCGTGTGGGCAACCTGGCATCAGTCCCATGGCTTGCTGGCTTGAAGGCAACCATGATGAAACCAGAAGCTGCTAGAAAGTTGGCCTGATAGCACAGCTGTGGAAGCTGTGGGTACCATCACCACAGCCCTGCCAAAGCAGCACCTGCCTGTGCAGCTTCCCCTCTGCAGCGATGCCGGCTGCCAGACAGTGACAGTGTTGAAACACTTTACTGCCGCCGAGAATGGGGTGGATGCGTCTCCTCTTCCCACCCAAATCCCTCCAGCACCACCCACACAGCAGTGGCTGAAGGGGAGGAAGGACTGGATGAACCCCAGTATACCTTCTTCACCCCAGCAGGATCCCTCCATTACCATTTTATGTCATATCCTTATTAAGGCTGTGTATTTATTTGTGGTGTTTTTTTTTTTTTTTTTTTTTTTTTTTTCTTTTTCCAATCTGTGTAGTTGCTCCTTGTCATCTGTCAGGGACCAACTTTCCCTCCTACGCTCAAGCTGGGCCATTCTGCTTCTGATGCAAAAACACCCTCCTTTTTCTCCTCTTCTCCTCTCCCAAGCACGGCTTTCTTCCCCCCAACAACACACACACTTTCCCCCCACAAGCCCACCCAGGTTCAGTCAGAGCAGGGCACAGACAATGGCGCATGCTGTGGGTCAGGGTGGAAATGTGAGACCTTGAAACCAAAACAGGGCAAAGCCCTGAAGCTCAGACCATAGGGGCTGGTCCTGTCCTTGGCTGACATGGTTTGTGTGTCACTCGGCAGCAGAAACATTCTCAGACCAAAGCCCTGAAGCCCAGTGCTGGAGATGTTATGAACCCAGCTGCACATGGGAGTGGTAAAGTCTTTACACTTTCTCCCTTGGGAAAAAGCCTGGTCTACCTGCACTCAACGGCAGAAATCCCACTGATTCCAGAGGACCTCATATCCCGTCCTTTCTAGCACCCTAATCTTGGGATCGCTGGATTTTCTGGGCACGTGCTACTCACGTCTGTGACGTTCACCACCCCGATCTGTGGTCTGAACAGGTCAATCTTGAAGGTCTTCTCCCAGTAAGTGATCAGCTGCAGGAGAGAGAAGCAAAGCTCAGACAAGGATGTTTGCTGTACCCCCTTGCATTAGTTCATCCAGCTGGGCTGTGATGCAGGGAACGTGCATCCATGAGCGCACGGGAGAGAAGAGAGGCCCAAGCCTGGGCCACTGCACATGGCAAAGGAAAGTGCCCAGCTCTGGGAATGTTCCCCAGACACCACTTTCATGGAAGGCAGACCCCAACAAGGAGCTCTTAGGCATCACCTGTGGTCCAGTTTCCCGTCTTTCCCTGTCCCAAATTCCCTGGGGCAATTCCTGTGTTCATACCCACACACACACACACACTGCATCCATGAATTAAACCAAGAAAGACAAGGAGCCCCTGCCACTCACCAGAGGAAAGTCGTCAGGGTCAATCCAGACAATGCTCAGGTCAGGATTATCGGTGTTGTCCCTGGCAACCTGCTTCAGGATTTCCAGGAACTCAAAACCATCTGAAATGATATATGAACCACTGCAGCCCTCTCCTGCAAACACACAGGCACTTTTTGCTTGTGGGGTTTTCAACTTCCCTCACCCCCGCCTATGCACACAGGGGTTGTTTATAGTTCTCATTAAAATGCTGTCTCCCAGCTCTTTCTTCTGATAATAAAGCTTTTAATTTCAAGCATCCTCCCCGGGTATTGAAATTAGTTACACACGAATTAAGTCTCATAATCCTTCCGTGGAGTGGAACAATGTCACTATTTTCCTGTGGTGAGGGAGGAACCGAGCCCCCGAGCGGCTGCAGCTTCTCGGCACGCTGATGGCACTGAGAAGCACCGATGCCACAGCTTTTCAGGAGCCGATGCCCACGGGTTTCCCGCATGCACATCACACACCCAGCCCTCAGCACTTTCCCGGAGCCACACAGCAAGACGGCTGCAGAGTTAGGGAGCAAATCCTGGCACTGGGGTTGGGGGAAATGACTTTTTTTTCCTCAGTCAGCCATCCATTTATATCTGGAGCCCATAAATTTGAGTCCCAGCTAGCACACCTGCTAGGATAAACACCCAGAAACATCCCTGCTCCCCGTCCTGGCTGGGGTGCAGGGTTCTGCAATGCCAACAAAGCACGTGAAACTACCTCATCTTGAGTGATGGAGAGTCATGTGAGGAGAAAAACGGCCTCCTACCTGGGTCATCTTCTTCGGCAAAGGCCACAATGTGGATTCCCTCCATGTCATCCTCCTGGAAACAACAAAACTATTACTGGTGGGACAAGGAGGGAGGAGAGGCCAGGCAGTTCCTGGAGAAGAGGAGTGATAGGATGCCTTCAAGCGAACAGGACAATTGCAAAGAGAGGCTTGACTGGAGTCCCACCAAGACACCAGAAATAGGACCTGAGGCTGAGTTGTGGAGGTATTAGGTGCTGAAGTGGGTACTTTGGGTAGCATTGCTGAAACTCTTCAGCTAAAAATGAGGCGAGCATCATGATGGCAAAGGCTCTCTAGAATGGGAATATGGGCTTACCGTCCATGCCCAAGGCCACTTACCCTCATAAATTTGCAGCTGCCAGGGGATGGTTTGTGGGGAAAAAAAATATCTGCCACGACGCTCAGACCCCAAACATGCTCCTTTGGGGACAGCAAAGGAGGTTTCCTCACAGTGTGAGAGGTGAGGTGGATCAGTTGGGCACCTTTCAGGAGGTGAAGGGTCTCTTGCTCTAGCTGAGGGTCTCCATGAGCAATGAGGGGAATTGATTGGGAAGCTCATTTCGGGGCTCCAATGAATAGAGGACAGAAATGACAGCCTGGTGGACTGCTTTTCTCCATGAGACACGTGAGTAATGGGTAATAATATTGGCAAAGGCCAATAGATCTGTGGGCCGGTTCATCATCCGCCTGCTATGAATGTCATCTCTGAATTATCCCATGGATCGGCTTTGCCTTCCTCACCCGCTGCCGGTCCTGGTTTCCATTTCAATTGGTTTCAATGCGAGCAAAAATTCCCATCTAAATGCTAATTTCTTTTCCCTTCTGAGCCCAGAGGTGACAAAGCCACCATCAAAAACTGAAAGGAAAAAAAGCCCTGAAAGATTAAGTGGAAAACATTATCTTTAAAAACAATAGCGGATGCTGGGCCTTTGCTGGCGTCTTCAGGGAATATGTTTTCACCGGGGTATTCTAGGCAGATTTACTTGGGATTCAGACCACTTACAGCTAGCAAAATCTACACTGTTGCTTTTTCTCCGTATTTGCCCACAGCATTGTCAGACAGCAAAATAATAGAAAAAACCCGTATGCAATATATAATTATATATACAGCTATATAATATAGCTATATTCTGTCCCCCAAGGCAGCAAACAAAACGGGACTAACTCCAGTGAAGGCATTGGGGATGTTCTGGACTTGTGGCGAGATCAGAATCCAGCCTGTTGTCACCTGTAGGTACAAGTTCCCTGCTCATAGCAGAGGCAACTCTGTATTCCCAGGCTGCTGGTAAACTGAGCATCCCACTGCTGACAATTCACACTTTTCCTGAGGTTATTTTAGAACACATTCGGTATGAAAGCAAAACCACTGCATGTGAAATTTGCATCCCACTGAAGCCCCATGAAAAAACTTTGAGGGACTTCAGTGGATCTAGGAAGCTATCTTCTGTACAGAATCTGTATTTCAAAACAAAATGGAAAGCTATCATGCCTAAGTGACTCATAACTCCTGCTTCAGTTTTATTACCTCTCGCCTTGTTGTCTCAAAGACTCCCAAGGTTTTTGGTGCTTCAGAGTCCCGCAGCGTTTCTTGTTACGCAGCCAAGCAAGGAGGCAACCCAATGCTGTTATAAATGTGCCAAGTTTTTTGAAGGAGTGACTGCATCTTTCTTAGCATCTGCAAAGCACCTGTTTATCTTTGTTTTTCATCATTCAGCTGGCACTTGAAGGTCCCTGACTGACTATTAACATTGTACTCATTCACAGCGAAGGGATAATTTGTTATACACAATTTTTTCTTTCATTTTCACCCTTCCCCTTTTCCCCCACACTTGCAGACCAAGAGAGTCCTCTGCGTGTGATCAGTGCCAAACCGCTGTGGTTAGTTCTTCACAATCGATGACTTGCAGCTTGCTCACACCACGAGAAGCGCAATCAATTCGCAATTTGCTCCGTAACCTATATAATTGTCTGAACTGCCTGCCCTCGTTTGCATTTTGAATTGTATGACCACTCCAGTACAATTTTCGTGAGTCATCTGTTTGGTACAATCTCCGTAGCTCGCCCAGTGAGCAGGCCACTGAAGTCACCCCACCACCAGCACTGAGCTGCATAAGATGAGATAGAGCATCCTTGTGAAGGATGCTCTCCATAGCTCTATCATGGCTGCTACAGGGGCTCAACACCCGCCTGGCACACTTGGTTAGCTTTCCCTGAACCCTCTGTGGAGCAAACGGGACCCAGCTCAGCTGGCCACCACTGCTGAGCAAAGCATTTGAACACACTGTTTGAACCCAGGCACTGGGCATCACATCCAAGGCTTTCCCTTCTTCCCAGAGGAGGGAAAGTGGCTTTGCAAGGAAGGAAAGACAATGTTTTGCCCAGCCAGAGGCTCGAGCTTTTGAGAGCAGCGGTTTCCTGTTGGAAGCTAGCAGGGGACGCAAGGCTTCCCACCACGTGTGCTTACCCATGTCTCAAACATGTCCTCTGGGCGCAGTTTCCTCAAGGTGGCCCTGAAAGGAAGACAGAAACTCTCTTTGAGGACGTGTCCAGCACTGTCACACATGACGCCGCCGGCATCATGGAAAAGGTCACTGTGGCTCATTTGGTTTGTGGCTGGAGTCAGCGCCGTCGGCCACCATGTTTTGAATTCAAGCGCGGGGGCACAGCAGGTCAACTTATGCCTTTATTTATGATGATAAAACCCTGCCCTTGCCCCCACTGGAGTCACTGCAGACGCTATTTGTGCTTGGGAAGATGAGACGCCTCTCTGTGCTGGGGTACACTGGTGAATTGGTCCCACACATGGCAGATTGTTCTGCCCGTGCTGAGAGCACGAGGTGACCCATTCACTTGTGTATTGCAGTCCCTGCGACATTCCTACTGGGCTTTGTTCCCCTTTTCCTCCTGCTTTTATCCCAGCATAATTCCACTGTAAAAATCCTTCCAAACTCTGCTGAAGCAAAGACGGCAGAATAACCTCTGGCAAAATTTAGATCATAACAAGCACTGGGGAGAAAATTTAAACCGTAAGACTGGCCAAAGCAAATATTTTTGAGAAGTAGCTCATAAAAGACAAAAAAAAAATGATTAATAAATGTTTTCAGACACATCCGTAGCAGGAAGCCTGTCAGAGAGCCTGGCAGGATGAGCGGTGACCGAGGTGTTAAAGGGGCACCCATGGAACACAAGGCGATAGCAGACAAGCACAAGTAGTCCTTTGCACTTCTGCTCCCTCTGGTTCAGGGAGGTTCCCCCAGCAGAGCGGGTCTCCCTGGCAAACCAGCCCCAGGAGCTGTTGCAGAGAGAATTGTTGGTCAATGAGGCCCTAGAACAAATTGGCAAAGGGAGTAGCAGCACGTTGCCAGGACCAGGTGGCTTTAATGAGATGTGTAACCTGCTGCTTTGGTTTGCCTCGCTACAAGAGCAGTGGAAACAAGGAGCATTTTTTAGAGGTTCCTAAAGGACCTGAGGAGCCACAGATCTGAAAGAGCGACTCCCTTATGGACACGATGCTAGCAGAAGAAGTAAACAGACATTTGAAGGAATATGACATGATAGGACAAGGGACGCATGGCCTTTAAGAGGAAAATCATGGCAAGAGATATGCTGGAGTTCCCAGAGCAAGTCAACGAGTGGGCAAAGGTATGCTGGTCAATGCAGTGAGCTGCCTTCAGAGGACAAGATCCCTTACTAAAGGATTTCAGAGAAACTAAGCTGCAGTTAGATCCAAGGGTAGGTCCTCCTGTGGATTAATGACATCAGAAGATTACGGGTGGAGATCAATGGTCAGTTTTCACGAAAGAGGGAATGAACCAATTAAGATTCATAGATTGTACTTTAGCATGATGATATGCAGAACATATTCTCACGTAATCTCAAAGAGACGGGAAATAGGAATATGGCAGCATTTTCTTATACCAAATTCTTCAGACCACCAGCACAGGCCTGACTATGAGGAGATACAGAGGTATCTCCTGAGACTTGAGTGTCTGCATGATAGACATAGGAAGTAATGCACTTGCAGAAAAACAACCCTGATTATACAGGTGCAACAATGGGTTCTAAATTAGTTATAATTAATTCTTGCTTCTCAGGAAAGGGGCCCAGGTGTCACAAATTGAGGAAGCATCAGCTCCAAAGGCAAAAAGAAGGTTATGAACAGTTGGGAAAACACATCATGCCATTATAGCACTGGACAACTACACTATGCACCTCCAGAGTGAAAGTATTTGTGGTTCTGGTCATCCCATCACAGAAATGACATGGGACAACTGAAAAAGGGACGTGGAAACACGGTAACTGTGAATGAAGGTATGGAATGACCTCCCTTTGGGGGAGATTAAATGGATTAAATGGTTCTAAAAAAAGTGAACGAAGAGGATATTGGCAGGGGGTCTAAAAGATCAGGAGAGGTGGAAAAAAAAAAGAAACAGGGAAAAACTAGTCATTGTTCCTCGTAACACAAGAGCTAGTAGGCACACAGTGAATTATTAAGTAGCAGGTATAGACTGAACAAATAGGAATGCTCTTTTGATGTAATGCATAATTCACCCACTGAACTCATTATAATTGGGTACGTTCAGCATCAAGATAGAAATGAGGTAAAAAATGACTATAGAAATTGAAGAAATAGCCACTAAACACAAGATCAGGGATACAATTTTTGACCCAGCAAGTTTCCTCATTGCCGATTGCCAGAAACTGGAGATTATATCAGGTGAATGCATATCATGTGTTTGTATCTGGCTTTCAAGATGCTTTCCCTAGCTGTTCTCTGGGGGCAGCTTGGAGAAAGGAAACTTGGTGGGAAGGATTTGATCACACCCACATGTACCGATTGTTGCGGAGTTACTGAAGATTTACTCTGGTGACTCCCCAGTGCTGGAGGGAGAGAGATAAGTGGGGTTTAGGTGAATAAGAGGGAGCAGAATTCAGCCCCCACATTTGGCCACCACAGTCACAGAGAACAGGGCTGGGGGGGGGTGCCCACCCCTAGCATTTTGCATGTGAAACAGGCAAAAACCCAGAGGCCTCTTGCTGCAGGCAGAGGAACTACCACATAATTTGTATTAGTGCAAGTCAGAGCAAAATCTGGGCTGAGACCTTGGAGTCACAGCACCCAGCCACCACCCACAGCTGGACTCCTATTGACCTTGGACGAGTCACCCCACTGTGCTGAACACCGGCTTCCTGACCTGCTTGGGAGAGGATGAACTTTCCCACCACTGCCTGCAGCTGCCCAGGGAACCATCAGCCAGGAGGCTGTGTACGGGGTCCTCCTGGCCACCCGCTTCAGCTCCTGCCTTGAAAATCCCAATTTCCATGTAGAGCTGGAGAAAGAGGTGGTGAAGCCCGCCGGGGCATGGCAGTGGGGACCTCTTTTTAGAAGGACTATTTAAAGCATGCCAAAGAGCCTGGGTACTGCTGAGCACTGGGAGCTTTCCCCGGTGATATGACGGGGCTCCTTCTGCAGGATGGAGAGGTGGCAGTGGGGCTTTGCACCTCAGCGGAGGGATAGCCCATGCCTACTGGCTGGGGTGAAGTGAGAACATCTGTTGTGCGAGGGAAAGGAGGTAAGTGGTCTTCTACACCTTCCTGCAGAGCAGAAGATCCTGCTGAGTTGTCTACAGGGAACGAGCACGTGGCAACTGCTGAGGTCACTTTGTTTTTCTCTACAGGCCTGATCATCTTTGTGTCTATTTCCACTTCTAGCCTTTGGCTATAGGTCCTTTACTGGTGGCAAGGCAGGAAGAAGCACTTCTGCTCTGAGAGACTCAGCTTTAACTGCTTGGAACATATCACTATCACCCCAGGGTTTTTCCACTGTCATGGCAGCATCTTGGCAGGTTTGGGGTTTTGGGTATCTGATTTCCTGAGATTCCTTTTAATTCCCTTCTGAGCCTTGGCACTAGCAAAATATATGGCCCAACCCCTTGCTCCTACCAAGCACAACATAGCATCTTGAAATATGTAAGACTTGGGGGGTTTCCACTGCAATTTTGTGCTAGTGAAGAGCTTGCCTTATTAGGCTAGCACTTAGATGACTGTTTAATCAGCCTCCTGATGCTGCTGCCTGACAGAAAGAGCTTGGGAAGAAAGATGGGAAGGACTGAGTACAGGAAGTCCAGGAGGTCAGCAAAGTGACCTGCGAGTACATGGGAGATAGAGGACCCCTTCATATTTCAGAAAAAGCAGAGATCTGTTTCCAAGCCTGGTGACTCACAGACTCTAGAGATGATCTCCTGCCTCTGAACCCCCTGTGTGCGAACACAAACCTCCAGCTCAGCCTGATTTGGGCTCCCCTAACAGTATCAATGGCCCCGCTTTTCTTGAACTCTTTTCTGTCCCCTTGAACATCTGCTGGGAAATGCAGTTGCAAGAGCAGCAGATCACCTGTGTGACTATCCTCTGCTGTATTTTTAAGGGTGTAAAAATATAGTACCTCATAGGTAACTGTGCCCTTATTTTTAACCCTGTGCTTTTAGATGGGATCAGTTGCTTCCAGACTGTTGGTGCCCAAGTCCCTAAACAACTGTGCAATAAACCTCATTGCAAAAAGCACGGAGCATCCACAGCTCCCGCTGACTTGATCAAACATTGTAGGTGCTCAGCACCTTTGCAGATGAGGACTAAGACAGCCATAACAGGAGTGGCTTCCTCTCTGCGCCTGCAGTCAGCCGGAGCCTCTTAGTCCATTACAGTTTCTCCAAGCTTGGTCTGAACTCAGAACTGCCTACAAACATATCTGACATCAGGAGAGGGATATACCCATTAGTGAAGCCGTTTTGGGGAAAGAGGGGACTGGACAGAATTTTATTTTTGGCTTCAAAGGCCTTGGAGAAGATCATCTTCTAAATTAAAAGCATCGGCAAGTAGGACAAGGTTTCCACTCTCCATTGCCTGCAAGTCTCCTGGCTCTTTGAGGGACGACTAACCAGGGAGGAGGAAAAGGGAAGCTATGTTGCCACAGCCCCATGGTGGTGCATTCTGACTGTGGCACAGATACTTGTACCTCTGGGTGTAGAAAAAGACCAGACAAAATCTCAAAGCTGGGTCAGCAAATTGCCAAACGGTGGTCATCATCCTAATTTTTACTGAGAGGGATGCCCTAGAGGGGCAAGCCTGCGATGAGAGACACCTTTACCCATATCTCATGGCCAGGAGCATCCTGTACGCTACATACCTTTTGTGCTCCTTCACAAATTCAACCAGCTCCTCTTCTGTGTAAGGCTTATCAGGGATGTGAACGGGCTCATCCATAAACGGTTCATAGAAGTCCACCTCGTTCATCTTCAGACCTAGCTTCTTGGCAACCTGTTGCAGTGGAGATGGTCAGAGGTGAGTGAGCCTGGCGTGCCTCTTTGCCTACCCAGAGTCTCTCCCAGTGGCAGAGCTGAGGTCAAGGTGCTTACTCTCTTCCAGAGCGTGCACTCTTAGGGGTGGCCAACAAAATATGAATGGATCTTTCCTTGGTTAAAAAAAGACTGATGCTCTACACTACCGGTCTCAAGCACTGGGGCAGAGCAAGGCCAGAGTCAAGATCCTGCAAACTTAATGGGGCTGGTTTCTGAACCCAGGACCTGCCTCCACGGTGTAGCAATGGCCTTTTATAGAAACATAGAATCGTTTATGTTGGAAAGGACCTTTAAGATCTTCAAGTCCAACCATTAACCTAGCACTGCCAAGTCCACCTCTAAACCATGTCCCTATGCACCACATCTACACATCTTTTAAATACCTCCAGGGATGGTGACTTCACCACTTCCCTGGGCAGCCTGTTCCAATGCTTGACAACCCTTTCCGTGAAGAAATTTTTGCTAATATCCAATCTAAACCTCAGCAGCACAACTTGAGGCCATTTCCTCTTGTCCTTTCGCCTGTTACTTGGGAGAAGAGACCGACCCCCACCTCGCTACAACCTTCTTTCAGGTAGTTATAGAGAGCAATAAGGTTTCCCCTCAGTCTCCTTTTTTCCAGGCTAAACAGCCCCAGTTCCCTCAGCCGCTCCTCATAAGACTTATTCTCCAGACCCCTCACCAGCTTCGTTGCCCTTCTCCGGACCCGCTCCAGCACCTCAATGCTGGTGAGGTTTTGTAGTGATGAGCCCGAAACTGAACACAGTACTCGAGGTGGGGCCTCACTAGTGTTGAGTACAGGGAGACAATCACTTCCCTAGTCCTGCTGACCACACTATTCCTGATACAGGGCAGGATGCTGTCAGCCTTCTTGGCCACCTGGGCACACTGCTGGCTCATATTCAGCCAGCTGTCGACCAACACGCCCAGGTCCTTTTCTGCCAGGCAGCTCTCCAGCCACTCTTCCCCAGTCCTGTAGGGCTGCATGGGGTTGTTGTGACCCAAGCGCAGGACCCAGAACTTGGCCTTGTTGAACCTCATACCATTGGCCTCAGCCCATCGGTCCAGATCCCTCTGTAGAGCCATCCTACCCTCAAGCAGATCAACACTCCCACCCAACTTGGTGTTGTCTGCAAACTTACTGAGGGTGCACTTGATCCCCTCGTCCAGATCATCGATAAAGATATTAAGCAGAACTGGCACCATTACTGAGCCCTGGGGAACACCACAGGGCCAAATCCAAATGCGGACACCAATACTACAAATTACAGGAACGCTGAAAATGAGAAGCTGGAGCCAGATATTAAATTTGTGAGCATCGTGAGCTTCTGGAAAACAGGTGGTGGAGGCTATGAGCTCCCACAGTGAGGTCTGTGGGTGCTTACCCCTTTGTCGAAGGTGGCAAAGAACTTGATGTAGGGCTGGAAGTGTTCGGCAGCTTCTTCAAATGCTTTGTAATCTGGAAGGAGAAAAGGGGAATGAAGAAAAGATTTCACAGGCAGCTGGCCACGCTCTGATCAGCACAGGAGGAAGAACAAATATAAATTATCACAATATACATCCGATGGTGGCACTATGTTTCTTCCACCCTTCCAGGGTTTACAAACAAGGGCCATTTCCTGTGGAGTGAACAGGACACATGCTGGGCAGCCCCACAACACTCAGGGATACTACAGATCTCGGCATGCCACGCTTAACTGGGGCTGAAGTCAGCAGCCTGGGAAATATACGGAGATGCTCCAGCATTAATGATTGCTGCCATTCCCTAAACAGTCACCAAGCATGATTAGGCAGTCTCCTCCTGCTGCAGGAGGAAGGGGCAGGAATGAGGTACGTTCTTACTGTCACCGGTATCAGGTCCTCAGCTGGGGTCAGGAAGGATGCTCTCAGCCTGGTGAGAGCTCTTTACAACAGGTATTTCCCACCTTTCTTCAAAATACTTATTACTGAGCAGCGTTGCGTGCACAGCCCTGCCCGAGCTGTCCCCGCAGCCCATTTTGAGCAGGTGAGAAAGCTGAAGGGAGAGGTGGACGGGCTGTTGCGGTGCAGCAGACCTGGTGATACCTTGCTCGTTCAGGTAAGAATACACCTGTCTTTTTGCTAAAGGCAAGCCTTGCAAGTGTGGGGTGCCACCTGGAGAGCAGGGGGAGTGCTCAGGCTGGCAGAGGAGACTGCTGGAGCTTGCCAGGGAGAGACTTGGGTGAGGGTTTCTCAAGGCTCGTGAAAGCTGATGGTTCTGCCTGGAACAATACCTGAGTTGCACATCTCTCAGGGCGTGGGACCAGCCTCTTCTCAGTCTTGGGATTCAGCAAGGAGAAACAGGTCAGTGCCTCTGCCAGGCTGCCCTAAGATGTCCTTCCTGCTCACTGCTGCTGTGTGTTTGCCAAGTTAGCATTTAATGAGTGTCCCCCTCTTTCCCTTTGCCTCCCTCCCTCTTCCTTTGACCTTTTGGGCTCACTGCTCATAAGAGGGGGGAGCTTTGTTCCCTTTAGGTGCTCACCCAATGTAACTGTAACCTTACCTGATTTTGGGTGAGGTAGGCAAGTAAGTTCTTCAGGACACCCTGGATAATAGCCCCCTTCTCTTGCCAGCAGACACCTTGCAGAAGAGTCACCGCTGTTGGTGTAGGAATGGGCTCATGCATAGCAACAGCAGCAACTTGCCTGCAACCCCACCACGTCCTCCAGCAACTTTGGCACTGTCACAGCCTGCCATATTCCCCCACTACCTTAATGTCCATGCAGAAGAACCAGCACCTCGCCCCCAGTGCCCCCAGCCACCTCCAAGCCCCATGAGGAACATATTCCTCTTACGTTCAGAGTCTTCTCCTTTGAAGTAGCCAATGAGTTTGATTTCCTCATCGATTTGGTCAAAGGCCTGAAGCTCCAGCTTGCTGTTTATGATCTCCACGGGGTCTTCGAGCAGCTGCCATGACAAATGCATTTGATAACGCAACGATTTGCAGCAGCAACCTATGCCTGGCAGGGTGCGTCACTAGCAGCTTAAGTTGGGAGAAAGAGGTCACCCAATTTCTCTGCTGCTGGAAACCCTACTCAGTGCTCTCTGCCTTAATGTGAGGAACTGAGAGATGCAGGTCACCTTCAGAGGGAGTCATTAGTAGGTTCACTGCGTAGGTTGAAGCATCAAGAGGGAAGCTGAAAGATGTCTGGGTAACCCAAATTGGATGCTCAGGGACCTGCTGAAATCAGGGGCCTGCTGATATGAGGTAAGGGGCAGCAATTTTGCATCTGTCTTTAGAGCAGCTGAGAAAAAGGGAGAGCAGTTGAAAGGGGCTGGTATGGAGACTGTGACCTTCTGTGAATGATGGATTTATTTGTTCGTAACTGTAATTTGCTGGAAGAGGTTACTGCAAATAACTGGCTTTTGGAAAACATCAAAACTAGCATGCTAGTGTGCAGCCAAACAGTGTTTTGGAGCAGTGAAAAGTCTGGATGTGAATTTTCCTGGCTAATCCTCCCATGCAGAATGGGTTAAACCCATGCTTTGTCCCCAGACACGTAACAGTGTTGATGAGGAAGTTGAAAACCTATCTGCCACTTCAGCCTGGCCTTAGTCTAAACTTCTGTTTTCTTAACTAGCCACTGCTGGTGAAAAGATTGGGTCTGATTATTTTGCCCATAAATACTGGTGTAAATCAGGTGTGGCTTCACTGGAAGAAAAAATGCAGGCGGGCCACCCTACAGTCTACAGTGGGGTAGAGGACCTCTGGGTTTGTTTCCCTTTGAGAGTAGGCTGCTGAGGCACCACAGATGTGTTTGCTCTTATTTCCCTGCTTTGCTGGGTATTTTCCCTCTCGAGTGGAAAATACACAAACAGAAATCCTTCCTCTGTTCCTTTGTTCACAGAACATGTTTTTTTCAGCGGCATACCGCAGAGCACAGCGAACAGAACCTCGCAAAGTGCCTTACGCTGCGCCCCTTGCGAGTGATGCTGTGGTGTGTGGCTGTGCCTCTGCTGCATCCAGAGCAGCCTGGGCAGCTCCCTGCTGCCGTAGTGGCCTGAGCCACAGGAACCAGGGATCCCACCACTGCTGGGGCCGCAACAAAGCCCTGCCCTGCCTGTGGCCCTCCTGTGTGGGGCAAGATGCCCGCTTCTGTCCCTGAAACCACTTATATGTGTTTTGGCTATAGTACCTGATGCATGCAGCTTCAGATGCATTGCTGTAGGAGAGCTGAGGTCCTAGGGGGCTCTTTCTCTCCCCTAGACGTGCCTTTTGCCACTGGCACTCCTGCACCACAGGTCACCGTTTAGGCAACCTGCCACCCTGGGAAACAAACCCTGCCGGCTCCGCTGCTTGCCTTACCTCCCTTATCTGCATTACTGCAAGGCTGCCCGTAAAGGGAGCCTCATTTCGCAGGAAAGCCAAAAAGCCGCAAAATGTTTTCACTACAGAGCAAAGACCATGTTTCTGGGCTGTGGGAATAAAATGTAGAGAGAAGCGCAACACGTTGGTGAGGGGGTCTGCATCTCTTTTGCATTTAGGCACAAAGGTGAGTACATAGTCGTTTGTGCCCACGCACAAAATGACCTGAGAGCACCAAGTGCGAGGGCCTTGATCTTCTCTCTCTCATGGCAGTGCAATTCGGTAAGTTCACTGAAGGGGCAGTAGTACGCTACATTGTTTGTGCGGTTGTGTCTAGAAATGGGCAAATAGTTTGCAGCATATACCTTTTTCAATGAATTGAGCTGTATTTAGTTGCTCCAGGAGAATGCTACTTCTTGTATTTTTTTGAAAATAACTCTTCTTTTAAAAAAGAAAAAAGAGTGAAAGATTTTGCAAACAGCAAAGTGTTTGCACAATAGCTTGGTAACTGAGGTGGGTGACAAGCAGTTAGTTATGTGGGATTGTTGCTTGCTTCCAATCAAATACACCATAAACAGGAAAGAGAGCAAAATGCCTATAAGATATAAGTGGTTGGTGGGACAGGAAGGTACCAGCTTTCCTGGGATCTCATGGTCGGACAAGTATTTGGGAAGCTGGCAAATGTTATCTCTACCAGTAGGTAGCAAATAGGGATGGAATTTCAAATAAAGATAAACCCAGGTTTTTTAGCAAAGCTGGTATTTGCGAGGTCTTCTCTGAGAGACTTTATCTATCTCTGTGCTTATCTGTGCTTACATCCAAGAGAAATTCCACCAGGACATCTGTGGCCAGTTCCCCATCAAATTCAATCAACCGCTCTTCCTTAAAGACATAGAGACTTCCCTCTTCAACCAACCCTGAAAGAAGGAGACAGGAAACACAGCAATCACTAGACATAAAATTAATTCTTTCCCAGTTGAAACCAGGACATGTGGCCGACACACCATAAAAGCATTTTTACTACAGAGTATCTTGCTTGTCATTCTAGCAATGCCTCCTGGAAAACGCAGTTGGCAATTCACCGTGTTGGTCCAGTTAGAAACAACCTGAGCAATCTCCTGACTGACGTTTCACGGCACAAGGTACAGACGTCAGCCAGAACTTACGCTAGCTTCTTCCCAAATGTTGAACTTTTTCGTTCTGGTCATGGTTTGGCCTCAGTTGGAAAATTTCTGTACCGGGAACTTGTTTATTGCAGTAAATAATACTGAGCTCTAACTGATACCCCGAATTTGAACAACCTGACACTAGATGAAAAATGGATTTTGGTGCGGGCTGTGCTCTCTGCCCGAAGAAGGCTGAGCTATGTGAACATAAACAGTGAACGGGAAGCCAAAGCGAGCTTCAATCTCTCTGTGGCTTAGCTAGCCTTGGCAAAAGGATTAGAAACCTATGGTAGAGATGCCACAGATGGCAGGCTGGCAGATTCGTATGGTATATCACTGGGCTGAGGACTGCTTGCTGCAGCATCTCAGTGGAAGCTCCAAAATCACCGGCACTAAGCTCCCGCACTGCATTGATGGCAGGGTACCACGGGTAAAGATTGTTCGTAGTTTGTTCCTTCTTGGAGAGGCAGAAGCTCTCAGCTTTAGTTTAGCTTCCACCAGCACACTTAGCCCCTAATTCAGGAAAGAAAATTACACTCCAGTATACAGTCCGGTATGCTTATCATACAGTATCTGACCTTAAGCCTTAAGTGGTATATTTATGTGCTGTTGTGTTTATGTGCCACAGTATTTCCCTATTGCTTTGTGGGCTAAAATATGAAGGAATTGCCAGCCCCTGGAAGGCAGCTTTTTCCAGGAGTGAGCAATGCAGCAGCCTTTCACCTTTGCAGGAGGTTTCCTCTTCTGCTCTGGGGAGCAAGTCAGGAAGGGCTGGCACCTGGCTGCCAAACCATTGCAAGGCTGTAGCTCCCCTATTAGTGGCTGGGGGTCACCCTGCCGTGGGGCTGGTGATATTTGGGGGCCTATGTGATGTCCCTGTAAGTTTTGGTTCTGTGCCGCTGTGTCAGACCTGTCTCTGTACAGGAAGAGGATGGGGTTACTTCATGACACCTAGCTACAGTTTCTGCTCAGCAAGCTGTGAGCTTCCACCCTGTCATCGCTACGGCAAGAATTGGTTTTCTTTTTCACTTGGTTTGGGGTTTTTTTGGCACTCTCAATCAGGAGGCTTTTTGCTGGAAGGGTGTTGGCTCACCCCTCTCATCCTTGACCCCCGACTTGATCTTGACTATGTTGGGGTAGGCAGGTGCTCAGTCTGTGATGGTCACCGTCACCCTCTCCATGCTGGTGACAAGGATTTGGCTGTCCTCTATGGGGCTGGCTGTTGGGCATCACTCCAACATCCCCTCCAAGCTATTCCAGAGATATCAGATATGGGACTCACCTAGCTTTTTGGCAAGTTTGGCATCCTTCTTGGAGTCTACCATCCCGAAGCCAATGCTCCTGGGCTCCAGAACCTGAGCCGCCAGCTGTGGGAGGAACCAGAGACCCCAACATTAGCGGCATTAACACCACAGGGTAGCAAAAGGGCATCATGCCCTGCTAACATGGCACGACAGACACAAGTGACCCATATTCTTCTTTCAGGCAGCACCAGTGGGTGGGATGTGTCACATGCTGCCTCCCCGCTGAGATAACGCTGCCCAGAGGTCACAAGGGTTGGGTTTCTTCCCACTGTGTCACAGCACCGAGTTTGCTGGCGATACCACATGCTGCTAACTGCTGTTTGACACTTGGGCATAGGCAGAGGGCTTTTGGCCGAATCGGGGACACCAGAGCACTGCGGGCATGGCTGGGAGAAAGACCTGTGCCACTGAAACAGAGCGAAAGCTGTCTCCTCCTTTGTGCCTTGGTGGCCTCCTGCGGGGCAGCGTGACACGTGGGCACCATGGACATTATAACTCTGAAAGTGCTTGGTGCCAGGCAGCAGTGGCTGCGAATTGGAGGGGATGCAAGGCACTGCAGCATCACGTTTCCTTCATACATGTGATGGGGTGGCCAAAGCAGGCTCCCAGCGACATAAAGCAGAGGGACTCCTGGCTTTGCAAAAGCGGTCCCTTCTCCTATGAAACTCTTTAAGTCATGTCTCCTGGCCAGGCTTCTGTCACCCCTCAGTTCCTGGTCTTCTCTTTTTCCTAATGAATCTAATCCCAGCTATGCTCACATTTGCCTCCTCGCAGCTTCGGAAATCACTGCCTCCCATTCCCACCATTTTTGATGAAGGGGCCTCTTGAAGATATCGAGTTCCTGCCTGTTTTGTGAAAATAGATATGTGAGGAAAGGAGAGACGTTCTGCAAGTGCCCCATGGTGGGGAGCGGCCCCGGGTGAGACCCTGTGAATTCCAGACAGGCTCCGTAGAGTTGCAGTGACCCTGGGAAACGAGTCCACTTACTCACCAGATGACTGACTTAAGAACGCCAGAGACCCTACAAGGGGGTAATGATGCTCTGAGACCAACAAGCAGCTGTAAGAGCCCCCTCCTCTTCCCTCTTCCTCCCTGCTCCACGAATGCCACTGGTGCTGACAGTCTTCTTGCTGTCCCCCCTTCCCAACCCTGACAGAACAGGGGGGGATGATGAGGATGAGGGGTTGGAGGCCTCCGGGACAGGAATGTCCCTATTAGGGCACAGCTGCCTGTGTGCGGTGGTGGGAGGCTGGAGGGGGGCAGAAGAAAAGTGGCCAGAGGGATGGCAGACTGATTTATGAGGAATGCCCTCCCCCAGGACCCATTTTGGCACACACCCCCGGCCTCAGAGCTGGTTTGAATGTCACCCAGCGGCACTGCCCCCATGGCCATGTGGCCTCTTGGCTCCCCAGCTATAAATAGCCTCCGCCTACGCCCGGACGCTGTGAGACTGAGCAGCGGTTAAAGGCGTCGGGGAGCAAAAGTGGTGGGGCAAACCCCTCGCCTGCACCCTGGGGCATCACAGGGCCAGACAGTTCCCCATGCTGTCAGCGTCTAGCCTTTCCCCAAAATCCTGGGGGAGATGGCAGGCACCCTGGCAATCAGGTCTCAGGGACCTTGCTTAGAATCATGGAATGGTTTAGATCGGAAGGGACCTTGAAGATCATCCAGTTCCAGCCCCCTGCCATGGGCAGGGACGCCTCCCAGTAGACCAGGTTGCTCAAAGCCCCGTCCAACCTGGTCTTGAACACCTCCAGGGATGGGGCATCCACAACTTCCCTGGGCAACACGGTCCAGTGTTTCACCACCCTCATTGTAAAAAATTTCTTCCTGATATCTAATCTAAATCTGCCCTCTTTCAGTGTAAAGCCATTATCCCTCGCCCTATCACTACACTCCTTGATAGAGTCCCTCTTCACCTTTCTTGTAGGCCCCCTTTAGGTATTGGAAGCCCAGAGCCTTCTCTTCTCCAGGCTGAATGACCCCAACTCTCTCAGCCTGTCTTCAAGGAGAGGTGCTCCAGCCCTTTGATAATCTTCGTGGCCCTCCTCTGGACCCTCTCCAACAGGTCCGTGTTCTTCTTATGTTGGGGGCTCCAGAGCTGGATGAAATACTCCAGGTGGAGGAGTCTCATGAAAGCAGAGTAGAAGGGCAGAGGCAAAGGGGAGCAATGGAGAACACGGTTGTCTCCTCCCACCAAATACGCATCCCCAGGCCTGTCCTGAAGTCTTCCAGAGGACATATTCTCCACCAACCATCACAGCATCACTGCAGCCTTGATTCCCCTGTGGCTACCTGGCCTGTTGTCTTTATGGGAAATGCCATCATGTGAGGCAAAAAGGGTGCTCTGTGTTATGCAGGAAACACATGGTCTCACTACTCTTTCCTTGCTCTCTGACAGTGCTTTGAAATAAAGGTGAGGTTGCACATACAGGGCTGGTGCTTACAGGGGATACTGCCTCAACAGGGCAGAGCAGTGGTCCATATTTGCACATCCATTGATAAGGCATCTCCATACTGGTCTGACCAGTCTGACATCCCATTTCCTGTCTCAGGCCACAGCTGTCCACATTAGAGCACCTGAGAGCAGTTGGTACTCGATAACACAAGGAGAGATGGACACCTCTTGTGAGCTCCCCAGACATTTGCAAGCGGGTTGCCGTGGGAAAAGCTTTTTCTGTTCCCCATTATGGGGATCTGTCTTTACTGGACAAAGGGATGGAGCCTGTAGGATCATCAGCTTTAGGGGATATTGTCATTGTCAGCAAATCCCCACTTTTTGGCAGTTGTGTAGAACAGCAAGAGGTTCCTCAGAGACAACACTTGAGACTCTGGCTGCAATGTGACCAGAGGTAAAACACAGAAAGCCCAAGGGAATAAGATTGTCCAGTCATGTCCAGTCCAGTCCATGCTTGATCTAGTTATCTACTTACAGCTATGTTAGCCATGTGCCAGACAAAGTCAAGGCAGTTTAAGACCAATAGTTCTTGACTCCTGCACACAGGAGATGGTTAGGGTTTCTTGGGGGTGTTTGAAGCAGCTCAGAAATGTGCCTTCATTGTGTGAGGCCACAACACCTGCTACAGACAAGTAGTTGGGCGTGAGAGGGGACATTTGCGAGAGAGGAGGCGTTGATCGGGGGTAATGTATGTGACCGTGCAGCGTACACAAGGTCAGTCTTCGGAGTGGTGTGGGTGCAGCCGCGTAGCTGCGAGTGTGGGAGCTTGCTGGGAAAGAGCAAACATGTCTAGAAAATGTGGGTGATGGGATGAAAGCCTCTTTGTGTAAGACACTGGGAATGTGCACTTCATGAGGGCTCGGGAGGCAAAAAAGGTCACAGTGGTGCTGGAGGTGTGCCTGTTGCTGTGGCAGGGCTTGTGTGACAGTGTCTGGAGAGACTGTCTGTAGGAGGTGTATGTACCATGTGTAGGAGTGTTTGGAGGTGTTCCTCTGAAGATGTGCCACAGTGTGTGACTTTCATGCTAATGAGATAACGAGGTGAGCGGTACAGCCTGTGCCCATCTGCAGAGCACTGGACTCCTGCACCAGGGAAATCTCTGTGCAACATGAGACCCTCGGGAGCTCTTTCCACTGTGGCAGCCCCCGGAGGCAGGAGACCTTTGCAGAGTGCCTGTACCTATGGTGGCTTTTTCTAGTGCCAGCTATGCAGAGGCTAGACATTGCTCCTGCCCATACATTCCCTGCTTTCCACTGCAGCAGGTGAGTCTGACCAGTGCTTAGGTGAGGACAAATTCCCACACCTATATTTGAACTCCATAAGGCAACAAAATATAGAGTATGCCAGAGGCACAGCAGCTTGGCTAGTTGCCCCCTGCTCATTACAGTATCAAGCATTTATATATCCCCTTACAGTATTTTTTGATTCCATAATGCTAGTGGGATTTGAATGCAGATAATGTTTCTAATCTTGACAATCCTCTTGGCTCAGGACCTTGGGATGGAGACAGCTGTAATGTAAGAACACAGCCGCTCCTCCTCCTCTCTCTCCTCCTCACTTTAAATTCATATCGCGTGAAGTCTTGGCCAGCCAGAGCCCTTGTCTTTGTGTCAGCCTCTATAGCAAGTAATTTACCTCAGGGAGATGGAGGGGAGGAACTGCCCTAGAAGAACTGGACCTAACTGGTCATGCAGTCCCTGAGGTACAGTAGGAGCTATGGGCACACAGAGCTGGCTTAGACCATGAGCAAAGACCACAGTTGCTTGTAAACTCGTATCACATGCACGGTTTGCAGCCCTCCTCTCATGTGCATGAAGCCTTTGCAGTGCACGCTTTCTAGCCACAGGGTCACAAGCTGTGTCCTGTGCAGTCCTGGGAAGAGGAGGTGTGAGTTTGAGAGCACTCCTCCTTTCTCCCACTTCCCTCAGGTAATAGCCGTACTTGGATTTGGGTAAGTGTGAGGGAGTGCATGGCCCTCTGGGATGTGTGAGTGGTGCCAGCCCAAAGTGAAGCTTGAGTACCACCAAGTAAGTAAGCGCCACCTCATCTTGGACAGTATCAACGGTTGCAGGCAATCTGAATAACGGGGTTGGAAAGAAGCAGCTCCCTGCCAGAACGTCTCAGCTTCACACCTACCATACCTATCTGAACCTAGGTGTGACACTGGGAAGTTTTGGGACATTTAAGAAGACCCGCAAGGTCATTCTGAAATCCTAGGTTATAAAGCAGCAGAATTGTCATGGGCTGCCTGACCATGCTCCTATTCCAGCTGCAGGCAACACTAATTGTGTCAAACCTTGCACTTGGTGTCAGTTTTCCTGCTAAATGGCAGAAAAAATCCAGCAGAGAGGGTTACAAATGGGGGTGGGAGGGGTGGGTGTCTCAGCACGGTCAGTTTTTCATTGTGGAGTGACAATATGATTTTTTTGGCCTGGATTTTCTGCCCATTTCTCTAGCACCTGCCTGGAGCTCCCACAGGCAGTAAGGTTCATCTTCCCCAGCCGTTCAGGTTGGGAAGCAGGGTGCGGGGGACATTTGGGTCTCTGCAAGGGCTGTCATGAGCAAACTTCTTTTAAGCATGGTGAGCTTTCTGTTTCCTTAGCTGGCAGTGGTGGAAGAACAAAACTCAAGCAATGCAAGGAGGAGAGCAACAGGAGATGATAAGGGAACGTCCCTCAAGCAACCTACACTTCTCCGCCGTTTCTCTCCTACTCTCTTTAAAGCTGCAGTTTATGTTGGTGGTCAGAACGTGGTTGATGATGATTCTATATCCCAAAATGTTGGGATTTTATTTTCAGAAGCAGCAGGAGAAGATGGCAAAAGTCATGGGTATTTACCCAAAATCTTTGAATCCATATGCAGGACTCATGCCTTCATGCTATGGTTGGCTTCTCTGTTGTTCGAGCTGGTTGTTGGAGAGCAGAGCGGATTATGTCTCCTTCCTAATACTGTGTGGTCTCCTCTAGCATCCCCTTGCATACCTCCACCAGCAATGTTTTGGGTTCTTGCTTAATTCAGACCGGCGAATAACAGGTCCTGACACGTCATGGTGGTCAAAGGGAAGGGGCAGAAGCCTGCTGAGAGGTGCCACTAGAGGAGCCACTCTTTGGCAGCAGGACTGGGGGAGAGCATGTTGGTCCCACCTTCCTGCCCTTTTCCACCACCTGAGCTGCCAGGAGAGGCTGTTTATTGCTCAACCTGCCCTCCCTGGGAGTCGCTGCTCCTCCAACTAAAAGGCAAGTCCCCATATATGGAACACCCAAAGGTCACTCCTGCGGAGGTGGCTTTCACAGGTAATGCTCCAAGAACGCCTTCCCGGGGCTTTAATTGCCACGCAGCCGCTCAACCCGGTCAGACATACGATGTGCTCTTTGGCTGCCTCCCTAAAGGTTTCACATAGTTAGTATTTTTATCCACAGCGGGCATCCCTAATTTTAGCGAGGGGTAAGCCAAAGCACAGCCTCCCCAGCCCTGAGCTGACCGGGGCCGATGCCCATGCCCACCCAGCACCCACGGGTGCAGGGGCCACCTGCCGCTGCTGCCAGCCAGCCCTCGCTGGCACCGCATCACAGGTGTTTTGCCGACTCAGCTGGGCAGCTGGCACGCCGAGGACAGCCCGGGCCGTGCGTGCGTGCGTGCGTCCATGTGCTGACCCAGGCTGTGGGCTCTGGGACGGTGCCCGGGGGCTGCCCTGCTAGGCTCCCCTTCGACAAAACGGAGACCAGAGGCGCAATCTGGGGGCTGTCCTCGGCAAAAGTGAGGACATCGCTGCCTTGTTGTCCTTCTGGCCTCAGAGAGGCTGCTTTGAAACCCAAGGCTGGATGCTGCCGTGAAGCCCATGCAGGGCAGAAGCTGGCTCCTTTCAGTAGAGGCTGGAGGCGGGAAATATGCATGATATTCATCCCGTTCACCTCCACAGACCATCGCCCATGTCATTCCTACGCCTCCAGCTCCCAGGAACAAGTCAGATTTCTCGAGTTTCTGACCAAGTGGGTGTGAGCCAGGACCTCTGAAACACCAGAGAGCCCAGGATGCTGCAGGCGGGAGCTGGGAGCTCCCACCCTGCATCCATGGGAATGATCAGTGAGGGGGGGCGTTGGGGGAATGGAGGGTTGCTTGGGACAAGAAAAGCCTTTTACCCAAGGAGGTGAGAAACAAGAACTGAGGAAAGCCTTAAAAAACACACAGCCCCTTTGCGCAGGGTTCGAGGTGTCAGAGGTCTGCTAGCTGACAGCGTCCCGTCTCCTGCCAGGGCAGGACAGGGTTCCCAGAAAAAGGACGTATCATGTACGGCAGCTGGCCTTCGCCAGGGCTGTGCCAGCGAGCGGGCAGGAATGAGCACCATCAGCACTGCTTAGGAGGGAGCACTGGCCGTCCTGGGGCACCGGGGAGGGGAGGAGCGAACGCCGGCTCTGCGGCCCCCCCCCGGGAATTGAGTTCTTCTCCATCACTGCTTGTTCTATTTCCTCGGGCAAGGTTTTGTCTCGTGTATGTAGGTAAATCCCAATGTGCAAAGGAGAAAAAAAAGAAAAAAAAGAAAGGAAGGAGAACTTGGACCTTGCTAAGTCACTTCTTTCCTAGGCCATGGATTCCCTGCCTGGCACCTGTTATTTAGGGACAGAGGCTGCAAAAGGACATCTTTGGTCATCAAACCAGGGACAGTGTCATTCAATCTGTCACAACTTGGTTAATGTCCATTTAAATCTCATTGGGCTGTTCTCCCCTTGACGCCCTCCTCCTCTGGTGATTGGGGACTTCCTAGTTCCCAGACTTGGTTTATTCATAGCCAGTTTGTCCTCAGGCTTGGTGCTTAAATAGCTCTTTTCCCTCTTGGGTGTTTAAAGAGAATTATCTTATCCCCTTTCCACTCTCCCCACAAATGAAGCTCAGGCATGAAGGACGGGCAGTCATGGCTTTGATTAGTTTAGTTTTAGATGAAGGGCACTGGCAGACCAAGCTCTAGTGTAAGGTCATGGTGGGCAAGCACAACACGGCCCACCATACCCAGTCTGCCTCGCAGAGCAACAGCTGTCCCAGCCTGCGGGCAGGGTCCTGAGAAATGTCAAGGTCCGGGGTGGAGAACAAAAAATGACAACTATAAACACCACACATGTCCACTGAGTAGGCGAGTGTGAGCTCAGGCTTGTCCTTTCGAGGGCCCCCACTCAGGATGGGGCAAAGGCACACAAGAGTGAGACCCTGCCTGCCAGGAACCAGCCCAACAGGAAGGCACAGAAAACCCTCACTGTCACTTTTTTGGGAATCTGACTAGTGTGACAGGATGGCTGAGACCTGAGAGGATGGGATTTTCAACGTTTTTCCCCAGTTGCATTTCTGAAGGGAGGAGTGACACAGAAGGAGTCTCCATGAAACTTAAGGTCTTGCATGGCATCTACAGAGGTTGTCTGCTCTCCGGCTAGACAGTGAGAAGAGCTCCTCGCTTCAGGGACAAGAAAGCCTGCAAAGCCTAAGCAGACTTGGCCTTGCACTGTGTTAGCAAGTGAACCCAAGCTCACAGGGGTCTGCCAAGTCTCCAGGTGACATTTGCATAAAAGTTGGGTCTCTGGATGAAGCCACGTTGATTTTCTTTAGATCCTGGGCTTACAGCTGGTCTCTGCTCTGAGAACTGCTGTCAGTACACCTCTCTCCAGTCATACTTTAGTAGCTGAGAAAGGTGCCTTTCAAAGAGTGGTATGGCACTGAAAGTGGGGTCTTATGCTAGATGCTGCTCATGCAGCAAGTCCAAACTCACCGCTGGGAACTGACAGAGGGACTTCAAAGAAAGAAACTGGGCAATAACAGGTAAAGCCTTGGAAATTGTTTCTGACACTGTTATACAGAAAGACCAAATCACATACTTGTCCCTGGATGTCAATGTGCCCATATGTGAAACGGGGAGCTCTCTGTAACTTGTTTTTGTCACTGGCATGTCAGTGAGTGAAGTCCTCCTAGGTGCTACTGCTAAAAATCAGTGCTCTGCTGGCTGCTGATGAATTGAGACCTACTTACATGGTCTCAAAGGGCAAAGTAATCAGTGCACAATTTTTCCTTTTCTTTCCCTTCCTTCCTTATTTTTGCATTAACTTATCTGTACTGGAAGCCACTGCTTTAGTAGCCATGGAAACGAAAACACCTCTTTTATTACAGGTAAGTAAAAGGCACTTGCACTGTAGGCTTCTGTACATACCTATCCAGCCAGGTGTGCCTCGTCTCTCACCCTGAGGACTTGTTCTGTAGGGACCCAGAGACCTGGCAGTTTCTGTGACACTCAGTGAACTTGTCTTGTATAACGTGTCAACCCAGCCCAGGAAATTGTGTTGAGGCATTGTCTCATAAACATGCCCATTTTCAAAGAAAAAGACTGAAATCTGTGTCTGTGAAACAAACAGAGAAGGGCGCTTAAAGAAAGGGCTTATATTTATTTATATTTATATTTATATTTATATTTATATTTATATTTATATTTATATTTATATTTATACTCTACCTAGAGATGGGGATAAACTAGAATCTTGTGTCCTGGTTCCTATAAATTTCTGGGATAAACTACACTCCTAAACTTGTAAACCTTTTTTCTGTGTTGCATCAGAAGTGGAGAAGGACTTTTTGCTATATATTACATGGCTCTGAACTCTCATGGGAACATCTGCTCTCAAGAGATTTCAAGACCTCGTGAATGGAGCTACCCCCAACCCAGCTGATCGTGCACCAGTTTTTCCATCCTGAGATGGAAGCTGCAGTAGTTTCAACACTTGAAAAGAAATCCTCGCTCTCAAGTGAGCTGGGAGGTAAGCCTTACACCCAGTTTAACCCTTGCCTTTTGCTGGATTCAAAATCTATCTTTCCCTCTCACAGCACTGGCTATGCTTGGGTACCAGGAGGATCTCATGCAGTGTAATCTCAAGGATTTATATTCCCAGGTTCCTAGGAGATGTTTTCCCCTGTGTTACAGGATTGGCTGAATAAGTATGTTAAGCAGTTTCACTTTGTTCGGCCATTTATTGCTAGAGACCGGGCTGATCCTAGACCTCATCTAGAAAGTGGAGTACCACGTCCTTCTTCTCTTATCTCTAATCAGAATGGTTTGTACTAGGACAGTTCTCCATGAATTTTCAGACCAGGGGCACTGTTGCATTGAAGGGCCTAAAATACCTGGACTTGACAAACCACTTTTTTTTTTAAGGATATTACACTTGCACACAGATGACAGGGGAGCCAAGACTGAGAGAGGTTCAGCAGAGGAGAAGGGAACGGAGTGCGTTGCAGGCAGCTTGCTATGGTCGCGAGACAACCTCAGTTGCTGGAGAGAGCTTCTCAAGTGCAAAAGGAAAGCCCCTAACCCCACCGCTCATTATTTTTCTACATGATTCCTAGAGGGAGGGGCTGGCCCACTGGGAAGGTGGAACTATCCCTAGGAGATTCAGAGATGAGAGGGAGAGGGGAGAAGGTCTGAGAAGTGGTGGTATGAGACAGGATGAAATACGGTAGGGGAGCTACAGAGGAGAAGAAAAGCAGAACAGATATTTCTCAGCTTCACTGCTTTGGTCTTTTCCTCTTTTGTCCCTTCTTCATGAAAGTTGAGGCCTTTAAGGACAAGTAGCTTTTTTTCTTACTTGTCTGTTAAATAATTATTGTGAAGACTTGCGCCTGGCTGTTCCATCTGCTTCTTCACTGTGCTCACCTCATGGGGCATGGAGGGCTCCTGTAAACCTCTGCCCAGAATAGGAATAGCTACTGTTAGCCCCAGGACTGCCTGGTTCTACCTCTGCATTGCCCTGTACGGAAGCTTTTCCCTACTCAAGCTGCAGGTGCTTTTGAGCAGTCAGTGGTGCAGAATGGAGTCATAACAGAAAGACAAGCAAAGGAGAAGAGTCCTTTAACCTGGGCTGTGACACAGCCAGTGCTCGTGCTGTTTCTGCTCTGGGTTGTCTTCTAACAGTCCTTCCCCAACCGTTTTCCACCCTAGCCAGAAAGCAGTGGGCAGCTGCATCTCCAGTCATTGCTTTGACTGTTTTCCTGACAGGCTAACCCAATAGCTCCCAGCTTTCCCACCCCGACCTGGGGGCCTGGCACTGTTGTCCTTGGAGCTGTCGTCATGCACAAAGGATGGTCCAAAGAAGCTGCTGTTGCTCCCAGAGGGGCTTGGTTGCCTCCAGACCCTGTCCTTGCCAGGTAGCACCCAGCAGTCTAAGTGGCAGGAGCTATCAGGGATGCTTCATGATGGTCTTCACTTTCATTCCCTTTCTAAACTGGAAATGGACCCTGGGCTCTGTGGCAATCTGGTCACAGTTCCTAGTACACCTGGGTGCGGGGAGCTGAAGACCCCGTGTGCTGTCCCACTGTAATATCAGCTTAATGGTGGCATCCCTTTTCTGGTGATAGCTGGTGTGCTTTGACAGCATCAGTCAGTCCCATATGCTGGGCTTTTGTCCTGGGAAAGCAATTTTTCCTATCATATCACTTTCCCGTCAGTCGGTTTGTAGTTATGGTTTGGTAAAGTCCTTAAATATGTGCTTAACTTTACTCCTGTACTGCCAGGTTTTCAGCTTGATTTCCTAAGGATACAAGACCTGTGTGATTCTCTTCTCCCTCCCCCCAGGTCTGTCTGTCAGCTGCCTCGCCTAATAATTTTTCTAGCTATTGGCCCTTTTCAGCCAAATTTTCCAGAGGCCGGGATATCAGCATAATAAAGTTATTGCAAGTTTCGTGAAGAGCAAGACTTGGAAGGGAAGAGACTGAAGTGCTCTGAAGGAAGGAAATGTCACCACATGAGCTCAAACCCTGTTAGACACCAGAGAAGCCGGTAAGAGAGCCTCACAGGCTCCTCACTCGTGGGAGAAGCCCCAGTCAGAGCTTGTTACTGTCCACAAGGTTCATATTTCAAGGAAACCATGCTCATGGTCAAGGGACCTATTTCTAGGTTGGAGGAGTGTTTGTCTACACCCATCTTGCCCTTCTTGGGCGCTTTGTAGCTGTGGGTTTTTTTGACGTGCTGAAGCATAAACTGGTGGCTGGATCTGGAGTCAAGAAGGAACTGGTCGGCACTGCTGGGACTTTTGCTTGCTTCATCAACATGCCATGTCATCTACTACCTGGACACATTTTGGAGTTTCTCCTAGCAAATTTGCAGGAACCTGGGCATTGGATCTCTCTTATTCTTTTCTTGGTGTCTAAGATATTTCTTCAGGTCTTTGGTCTTTGGAATTATAAATTTCTTATAAGAAGCATGTGGGAGAAACAGAAAGAGTAGACTATTTGGGTTTTTTTCTGGACTTAACATCCATTATGTCCCTTCCCTCCCATGTGCACACACTCTCATGCTCATCAGACAATAGGACATAACAACCCTTAACCACCCAGCTCAGATCTTTGCTTAACTCCACACATGCCTGTGTTTTGGATGAAGGCTCCCTAGTATTCCTAGTGATGGAGACCAGTGCCATTTTATGGTTGGGAGGCTAAGGACATGATGTTTCCCAGGCTCTGGAAACAACTTCTCTTGTTGTAAGTCAGTAGGTAAGTTCTCAGTACAGTAAGATGGAAAAACATGAGGTGCTCCAGAAAGGCATCTTACCACAGGCTGCACCCTATGCCAGAAACCCCCAAGCTGGCTGGCAGGGAACACCAAGGGCTGGAGTATTTGCCTCTTAGATACCTTATTTCAGGCGTAAAGGACCTTCCGCACTCTGAGCCCTGAATCCTCTACAGAAATTAGATACATAAAGCCTTCCTGAGTGAACTTTTCCCAGGTTTGGCTGGAAGTAGAGGCCCTGTCACTGCTCCTGTGCCTACCCAGCAGCTCGCTACTCTGGGTACTTAAATTACTGGAGATCTGGGTTCATCTGCTGACTGCCTCCGGGGAGACTGATCCCAGGCAGTTCAACTCCCAACTGAATGGCTCCACACCTCAGCCACGGAGCCACTGCAGACATTTCTTTCCCTCTCCCTGTCCTGGCAAACATGGGGTGAATTCCCACAGCTGGATGAGCTCTGGCAGGGGAGATTGAGAGTGACCCCCACAGCACAACATGTTATGGTTTGAGGTGAGGGAGGTGAATGCTGTCACAAGAGGGAGTAGATCACAACCTGGCTTGCCCGCTCCTTGCACAAGTGCTCCCATGGTTGACTTAGTACAGAAATCGGGAGCCCCAGCACCTTGCTGGGCTGTGACCCATGCAGGATAAGACACATCCTATCTTCTCTGTTGCCTTCTGAGACCCTCTCCCCGTCTGATTCCCTCGGGTGGCAGAGGCAAAGGAGTGCTTGGTCTGCAGATCGCCCTTGTGCTCGGGCTGTCAGGTTGCTGCTGCTGCAGTTCCCAGTCCGGGGGAGGACTGTGAAACTTCGAGACATGCACTGAATCAGCATTGCAAGTGCTTGGGAAATTTTGAGGTCCAAGCCACAAGCACCGGTTGCTGTGCAGCACGGTTAGCTGGTAGCTGAGCATTAGCGGATCAGAGCACTACAATTATGTAAAGTCTCCTGTGGATCTAATCCTCAATCTCTTGCCCAAGGTCACATAAGAAGTCCATGGCAGAGAGACAATTGGAAACCAAATCACCAGAGTCCTAAGCTAATGTGCTCACTGCTGAATCAAACCCTGCAAAACAAAAGCTTTAAGCCCAATTGTATTGCAGCTATTGTACCCTTGAAAGAGCTGATTCTTAATATGGATATAAGTGTCATGGGGACTAAAACTGATAGTGCACAACAGATACCTGCTTCTGTCAGATTTCTATAAATATGTATTTAGCAACCGCTTGACATCTATTGAGCACGAAATAGCTATCCTACTAAATAACAATGCAGCTGTAGTCCCAACCATAAAAATTTCAACTGGAGTTCCAGCACTATTTTTTCTTTTCTTTGCCAAATTTTATTTTATTTCTCGCTGTCCTGGTTTGAGGAGCAAGTAAATGTTTCCTGACAAGTGAGTAAAATCTGGTTAGTTTTTGAATCTTTCTAGCTGTTGGGCTTGCTGAGGAGGTCAGTAGACTTTGAACTTGACATTGGACTTTTTCAGGTCCTGGCCCTCAGCAAGTGTATCTTCTAATTCACATTTGCTATACTCCTAGGGGTGCAATGAGTTTTCTCTCCGGATCTGATAAACACAGCTTATGTGTTTCTTCTGCAATTCTCACTTTCTTTTCAAATGTGTCTTTTAGTTAAGAGGGAATATTTCTAACCCCTGGTAGGAAACAGACACTGAACAATCCAGGCTTGCAGCTGTATGATTCCCTAGATTACAGCTACACTACAGGAAAGAATGCTATGAATCTACTTCACAATTTTTACCACGATTTATTTTACTGAAGATTAATTAATCATTCTTTCACCAAAGAATTAACAACACTTTTTTTTCCAGCACAGAAGTGAATGGGTGCATTAACAAGCAGCTACAGACTGATTCCAAGCAGGCAACCAAGTGTCAGAAAAACAAAAAGGGATTTAATGCTGCATCAGTGAGGGGCTTTTGAGATGGGGAACTAGGGCACCCGTTTGCAGCACAGTTTGGTAAGGCTTTTTGGCTGATTACTCCTAGGGGGACAGAAAATGGGACTGAATCCAGAACACGAGGGGGATACTGGCTTGCACAGAATGAGAAAGGATCTAAAAATTTCAAGCTGCGGACTCAGGTCTGTGCCGAGATTTGGGAAAGCTCATCTGAGCTGAGTTCACATTGCTGAGGTTTGCAAGGTTACTTGCTATTGCCCGGGTTTCTGACGTGCAATCCAGAAAGACTATTTCCCAGCAAAACAACTCATAAGAGCACAAAAGAGGCTTATTCCTGGGCTTTGCAGAACTCAAGGGCTTACTCAAATCCAAGTAAACAAACCTAAAATTTTGGGTGCTCAACCTCCCCCCCTGCACAAGACCCTTTGACACAGTCATGTCCTGTCCCGTGGCTCCTCTCCACGGCTCCAAGCAATGCTGTGATATTGACCCCGTCTGGGACATGCAGCGGCGCTTACCTCCAAGACCATCTCTGTCATCTGGAACTGCTTCTGGGAGACCTTGTCAGAGCTTACGGGCTCGTGGAAGAGCAGGCAGAGCATGTCATACTTCTTCAGGGCCTGCTTGTAGTTCTTCTCGTTCAGGTCGATTACTCGGTCTTTCCCATCATAAGTGGGGAAGTTCAGTCCCTCTTCTGCCTTGCAGCAGAAAAGCAGGTAAAAACCTGCCAGGATCCAGCAAGTTGCCTTCATAGGGGAGCCCTTGGAGCACAGCAGAGGATGGGTAAACGTCCCCCTCCTTCTTAATTTGGGAAGAGGGGGAGAGCAAAGCCTCCAGGTGAAGTTCAAACCAAGTTTCTCTTTCTGCTGCCTTCCTAGTGATCAGCCCAAACCCTGCAAGGCTGGTGGGGAGCAGCAAACTCTGCTGTCCTGGGCTCACAACAAAGAGACAGACAGGAGAAGCTGTCAGGCCAAGCCCTGGATACCTTACATAGCTGTGTCCAGCTCCCGTGTCATTAGGAACTCCATTTTTAGGAAGCAGTTGTTTCAGGCTAAAAATAAACCCTGCAATGAATAAAAAGGACAGATATGACACCATTGAGGGCCTTGCTGGCACTCTGCATCATCTGAGAGAGAGGGAGCGAGCAAGAGGGAGGGAGTGGAAGATGTCGATGCTGGGAATACGCAGGCAGGGTTTGCGAAGGGACAGACTTTACTTGTACAGGGAACCAAGGCACAGCCTGTCCTACTAGGGCTTAACAAAAATAGAAGGTTATTTACTGCACTTTTTAATAAGAGTATCTCTCTTTGTAACCCCTTGGGCATCACAGTGATTAGGCTTTGGATAGCAGATCTCGGATTGAACAGTTTCAGAGCCTCATCTGCACCGCTAGAGGAAAAGTCCCGTTTCCTCAGCAGCAAAGGAGGTGAGCACTCGTGGGACTCCCTCCTCCTCCTCCTCCTCCTGCCTCGGGCACCGGCCGGAGCTGCCGGCTGACATTCAAACTCTTTTCTGAAGCACCTTCTCTGCTTACAGGGTACCAGGGGAATTGCTGGCCCTTGGACCTGTGATCCCAAAGCAGAGGGCAGCTTACGTTGCAGCCTCCCTGGCCCACAGCAGTCACCAAGCCCCACACATTGCTGGCGAGCAGTTAAAACCTTATCGTGCTAAGGGGGATGAAGGGCAGGAGGCATATGCCCAGGCCAGTGTCTTGGAGCAGCAGGCAGGGCTCTCCTCAAGATGATGGACAGATGCCACCATTGCTGCTGGCCTCCCAGACGATGGGACCTGCCTGCTGGCCCTAAGGCTTTTCCCACAAAAAGCAAGCTGTCCCACATATTCCTTCCTCTTCATTTCCCGGGAATGGTGACCAGAATCTGCCGCTTTGCTCTGCCTCTCACACCACGCTGCTGGGGGAGAGACAGCTCGGTGGCACCGTCTTTCACCTCTTCCCCTCCTCTGACCGGGGTGTCACCACTGCCCCATGACTGGCAGCGACAGGCAGGTGGAGGCAGGCCAGCTGGCCACATGCCACCACCGGGGGCTGACGTGGATCCGCTGGAGAAGGCACACTGAGGGGCTGGCAGAGAAGAGCTTGACAGGGGGCACGGGTCTCTCCCCCCTGCCAAAGTGACGTGCAGAGAAGTGGCCTTATCAGGCTTCCTCCTTGCATGTTGCTCCATCCCAGCCTTGCACCATCCATGCCTGGGAGGAGATTACGTCCCTTCTTGGTGTATGCAACTCTCACCCCGACCAGCTGTTCCCATTTCATTGTATAGCTGGGATTATTTCAATATTTGGGGCGAAAAGCGAGCTTTACTTAGCAATTATAGAACCATAGAACCATTTAGGTTGGAAAAGACCTTTAAGATCATCAAGTTCGACCGTAAACCTAACACTGCCAAGTCCATCACTAAACCATGTCCCTAAGCACCACACCCACAGGTCTTTTAAATACTTCCAGGGATGGTGACTCAACCACTTCCCTGGGCAGCTTATACCCATCTCCTGGGTGACTTAGGAGCTCACATCCCCTCAGCTTTCACTTCCAACCTGAACAGCCTACGACATTCTGACTGGAACTCTGTGGGCAACAGTTCCCAAGTCTGTCTTATTTCCAAAGCCTGCTCTTAGTTTCTCCTCATGCCTTTTCAGAAGTTCAACGTTTGCCTGCAACTTGAAATCGTAATGATGAAGCCTGAGGAATGTGGGTAGAAGCCAGAGCAAGACAGCCTCAGAAATACACTCCCTATGAGGCACCCTTCAGGGCAGGTCATTTCTAGAGGGAGATGTGACAAACCTGGATACGTCTGATTGCTTTTAGTGAGAGACGCAAGCCTTGTGTCACAGTGGGTGGCAATGGCTGGCTAGGCTTTTGCTGAATGTTTAGGCTGTAAAATGCACAACTGAGCTTGTGGGATGACCAGCCATACACCAGGTTGGCTGGTTGCCTTTGAAGGACCCCATGGAATTGGGGTGCAGGAGCAGACTTCTGAGTGTGTTTTAAAGCAGGCACACAACAGTCAGGGCTGTAAAAATGGAATGTTCACAGCTACTTCAAAATTGGTTTCCCAGGCTCCTGCCCTCCTTTTATTCTTGCAGATCTTCAGCAATTGCCCCACTTTTGTATCGCTCAAGCTATTTTTGAGGCATTTTCTCTCTAGTCTGAATAACTTTTTAATCTGCCTAAAAATAGACACAATCCAATTTTCATTTTCTCCTCTTTTTGCTATCAAAAAAAAAAAAAGGAACAAAAAGGCTTTTTATTCACAAAAACTGTTGCCTCATTAGCCCCAGTCACATCTATTTTATCTGCCCGTGGCATGAAATGCAAAGATCTGTGACTGTTAGTCTTCATCTCTGCTGCAAAGGGAATTCCTCCAGCAGACCCACACTGGATGTCACGGTCACTGGAAAGTCCACCTCTTTGTCTCTCCACTCAAAACCTCAGTGGGACTGTTATTGCAAAATCCAGTGGACATTTTGGGGCAGGCTCACTGTCAAGAAATGGACACTGTGTAGACCTCATGGATTTGGGGAACCTGAGTTTTGTTGAAGGCCCACTTCTATGGGATACTGATGAAAGGTTTCTCTGCATGCCAGATCCTCCCCCGCAGGATAGGAGCAATAGCAGTTCCCCATAGGAGGGGAGAATGAGGAGGACAAAGAACTTTTCTGTGAAATCTTGGATTTTGCATTCACAGGTTCACCACAAATACTTTGTGCTATCTTTCTGCATAGTCCAAGGTCTTCGTGATCCCATTTAGCTGCTTGTGATTGCAACACATCTGTTTCTGTGACCAGTGCCATGTGAGGGAATGATATGGTCAGCACTGTTTCCTGCAACATTTACCCTTCAACCCTGGCAAAGCTGACATCTGTTAGTCTCTGATACAAGGCTCAACCTCCCGACTTTGACTCCTTAACCATCTTTTAGACCTGCCTCTAGAAATCAGTATGACACTCTTCCCTGGCAAACCATCCCACCATCCACCTGAAAGCTCTCTGAATAATGAGCTGATAGGGCTTAATGCCCATTCACCCGGGCAGGTGCCCACATCGTTCAAACAACCTTCAGAACTGGCCCCAAAATTTCAGGCAAAGAAAGAAAGAATTAAAGGAAAAGCTTGCTGTTGGTTTACCCACTATTCTAGGCTCTTTGGGGTATACGCATTAAGCAAAATCCTGTCTCCAGGGAATTAGGTTGCAAAACCTCCTCTGACACGCGTTGAAGTAGGATTTTACTTTGTTTCTTTAAATTTCATGAGGACAGGTAGCGACAGAAATACAACAGAAGAGCTCAAAACAGTACAATTGCAGCCCTTCACTTTGGGCCTGCAGGCCTTCAGGCCCCACGCAGGGTGGGGATGTAGGATAAATAAATATCTCCTTCTTGTTGATTTTTTTTCTACTTGTATTAGAAATTAGGGATATCCACTTGCTGCTCCTCCCTCCCGGCCGCTGCAGCCGCACTCCACGCTGCCATTCTCACCTTCATTGTCCTTTCTAGCTCAGGCAGTAAAAGAGGTCCCCAGCCACTGCTGATCCAAATGCTTCGGTGAGCCTTTTTTCCAGGGCTTCAGGATTTAAGGTTCTGCTTTAGCTAATCTCTTTTCAGGCTTCTAAGACCTTGTATGTTTTGCAAGATAGGCAGTATTCAGAAAATACGCCTTTTGACACCAGCTAGCCAAGCAAGGTCACAGCACGTAATAACTTTGAGCGTACTGCTGTCATTAGGGCGAAAGCCTCAGAAACGCACTGAACCTTTCTAAGGAGACTAAGGGGATCACTATCATCTTGAGGAAAGCTCTGCAGTGCAAGAAAACCTAGTTCTCTCTCCCTTCCCTTCATCCCTGAAAGGTGACAAGTCCTTCATGGTGCTTTACATTGCCTGTACTCTAATATAGTCATGTCAGTGATGGCAAGTACAAGGCAGAGAAGTGGTATTATTTGCACTCCCTCCCTTTTTTTCCTGTTTTAAACTTCCAGAGATCTCTGGATGTTTTGACTGAGGTGTCCCGAGACCTGCTGTGTGACAAGAAGATGCTACAAGCCCTCCTGTTTTCTGACACACAGGCACTGCTTTTGATGAGGAAAATAAAACACAGCACAGACAAAAGCACTTATACGAAATTATATAGAAATTGTAAAGGGAAGGTCAACGAGATGACTCAGAAGTCCTGACTCACTTTGAACCATGAGGGTCTCTGCTCATTGACATTTCAAAAAAGTCTCGTATTTTTTAGACGTTGTGTCCCCCAGAGCAAAGTTGCTCTGTGCCACCTTATGGGGATCATTGCACCTCTCTGTCTTTGAGAGCTGGCATCTGTGTCTTATACAGGTCAGACAGTAGTTCAGAAGGTCATAATCAGGACTGTCCCAGAGTTACCTCCTAATGAGTTTATAACCCCTACAGCAAGAAGGGATTTAACTCAGATTTCAGTCAGGGCCAAATGGAAATGGGCCCATTGGCATGGATGGAAATGGCTGGGAAGGAGAGCAATAAAGTGAAAACAAAAAGCATAAGGAGAAATGCCGGAAGCAGGCAAGGCTGCTTCTTCATGCAGAGGTCTGGCAAGGGACATCTGAAGGCAACCTGCTGCGGTGGCTGGGGGGACCCATCAGGTGGACTGGAAAAGGCTGCAGGTAGCCTGCAGCAGGACAGAGAGGCAGCGACCTGCCTATCCGTCCCGGTGGGCTGGGAGCCCCGTCAGCCTGTGGGAGCAGGGTACAACTTATCCACAAGCAACCCACCCTGGGAAGGGTGGAGAGGACCCCTGGGGCGGCTTCCTGCAGGTAGCACTGGGATGAGATGATTTTCTCCGTTGTTCCTGTTGCTTACACAGGAGCCAGAAAACAGATGCTACCTCTAATACACTCAGACCGTTTCAAAGAAAGAAGAGCTTAAAATTGACATTTTATGAATCCTAAACGGGGTGACAGCTTTGTACTTGCATTGCTTTAGACATATTAGAAGAAGCCTGAATCCTACTAATGAGTGGGTAGAGAGATGGTAAAAAAAATCAACACCCTGATCTAAAAATGTTCCAAGAAAGACCATTTCATCAGCTGCAGGTCCCAACCATATTTGGTAAACGTGCGGGGCTACACTCAGGTGTCCCATCACTCCCTGTGCTTTCATCTGGAAAAACTGTTCTCCCTGAGGATGAAGTAACTGGCACCCTGCCTAAAGAAGCCAGACCCAGATTTATTCACTGGGCCTCTGATAGGAGCCCATGCCCACAGTTTGCAGGAGGTTGCCTCCACGGGGCCGGGCACAGGGGAGCTCTGTTTGTGGCTGTTTGGGTGTGACAGGCAATGCCTTTTCAGAGCCACTGGAAGGCAGCCTTTTTTGGGCAAATAATTAGTGTTTGGAAGAGACTTCTGAGCGATTATCTGGCCTTCTGGCTCTATCTTACCTGAAAACAGGGAGATGTGACTTAGCCATAGCCTGGTTAATAAAATCTTCACCTTGCCAGTAATCACAAGGAGCCGTGGTCCTACAGACATGTACCAGAGCTCTGCCGATCACACACTCAAAGCAGCCTGGGCAGAGACCTGGCCACACTGCTGCTTGCAATGGCCTCCTGCCCACCTTCTCTTCTGCAGGACCTGGGAGCAAGGAGGGGTCTGACATGCAATTTGGTGCTGGGGCTTTCAACTTCTTTTTTTGATGTACGGACTCCTAAAATCGTTCTAGTGTCAGTTCAGATCCCTGTGTAACATCTTCAAGCTGACTGATGAGAGGTCCTTTTGTTCCCAGATACCTCTAAATCACCCTTCTTCAGAAGAACTCCAGTGCCACATGCAGAAAAACTCTCCCCTAGGACAAATCCCATGGCATGTCACTGCCACCTCCACCCCCGCCCCGTTCTATGTCACCCTCCTGTGCTGTGATGTTACAACTGATGAGTTAGAGCAGTTGCCCCTGAGACAGGGGCATAATCTCCCTGCAGGGGGAAAGGTGTGGACGGGTGCTTCAGGGGGGACAGGAGGTGGCTGTAGGTAAGAGATGGTGTTATGGTTTGAGAAAACCCATAACAATTTATTGTCGTTTAGACAATTATTCTATCACCTGATGACCCCTCCCCACCCAGAAAGGGGAATCAGGGAAAGCAAGAAAACACAAGGGTTGAAATATATGTAGATTTAACAGGATAAGATTAAATAATTAACAATAATACTAAAGAACCAGTATTAATGCCGATACTAATATAAGATATACAAGGATTATACTCAGCCAATTATATCAGCAGGAAGCTGTGCACTCCCAGCAGTGGAGAGCAAATGTTGGACACTGTGAGCGCTATGGCTTCGGGAGGAAGGGAAGGGCTCAGGGCTCTGGCACCGGGGCAAGGAGTTTCTCTGGACTGCTGCCATCAAGGGAGAAAGAAACTATGCAGCAAACTTTCTAATTTATATCGAATGTGACGTTCATGATATGAAATAATCCTGTTGGCAAATGCCCAGGCCTCGCTCCTCCTCATCTCTGCACCTGGCAAGGCTTGAAAACACTGAGACCTTGAATCCCACGTAGCCTAGCTGGCTATAAAGTAAATATTTTCACAAATTCAGTCACTAGAGTCTTCCAAAAGTGGAGTTTTCACCAGCATTAGAATCACAGATCACGGAATCACGGAATTCCAGTGTTGGAAGGGACTTCTAGAGATCATCTAGTCCCACTCCCCTGCTAAAGCAGGATTGCCTAGAGCACATGACTCAGGACTGCATCCAGACGGGTCTTGAAAGCCTCCAGAGAAGGGGACTCCACAAGAGAAATTAGTTCTGTGTTGCTCAACCCAGGACAGACGGGCATTCAAATTTTCCTCTCCACAGGCTTCCCATGGGGCTTTGAAAAAATCCCTCTGTGTCTCAGTTCTCCATCCGAACTGTGTCCGTGGGGCCCAGGGATGGTATGAAGTTGTAAGGTGCTTAGACACTAGACTGATGGGGGTTAGTGCTTTAGGCAAGCAGGGAGTCTGAGAAAGGTCTGGGCTACTGAAGCTTTTGGCATGCTGGAGAGCCCGAGAAGGGGACAGAACTGCTGCTGGCAGCGTCTCCAGCAGAGCTGGTTCGGAGACCTGGCCAGGCATGTTCCCATGAGAGATGCTGAGAGCTGAGCTCTGGGCGATCTCTGTGAAAACATGGTGATGCAGAGTCAAGCCCTGAGCCAGTGTGAAAGCGTGGCCCAAAGCTGGTCCCCTGAGAGCTGGGGTGTGAATGGGTGCAGGCTGAGCTCTGGCCCAGGGAGCCCAGCAATTACTAATAATATAGTAATTATATAATTACTAATAGTAAAGTAAAAGAAATAAACCATGTGATCTGACACGGTGCGTTCCCTTCTGGAAACCCTTGGGGCACATACAGCCCAGTCTGGCCATTTCCATCAGTCCCCTGCCTTTTTCTTGGAGGAGGTGCCTAGTTTGCCTCCTGCCTAGTTTGGCCATGATCAGTTTGTCCCAGCATGTGGCCGTGCCTCTGCCTGCACCTGCCCGTGCACACATTAACCACCCAGACCTCTGGAGCCAGGGTCTAAACCGAGGATCCTGCACCAGGCAGGGTTGGGGGTGGCCAGGTCTGGGGTGCCACTTGCACCTCGGGTTTCTCCTAGCCATGAGCGCACCGACGTATTTAATAACATCTTGATGATTGGAGGGGTGTTCAATTTAGCGGCGTGGCGCCGGCTGCTGCTGACGGAGCTGCGCCCAGCAGATTTACACCTGTTGCGCTGGAGTGGCGGCTCAGCTCTCCTTCGCGCCCGTCCTCCTTCGCTGCCCCTCAAAACCTTCCCCCTCCCCTGCCCAGACCGTGATGCCTGCCGGGGCTGGGAAGCACTGGGGTGAGCTCACTGTGCCACCAGGAACATCATTCCTTTCAGATGATGAGCCGGACAAGCTTAGCGTGCTCCTTAATTTTGTAAGGGGACAGAAAGGATTTGCTGCTCTTGAATTTCTGCTCCATTTTGACCTCCCTCTTCTCTAACAGGACTCTGTATAGTCTGGGATGGCCTTGAATCTTTTTAGAAAGTCTGTTGGCACCTGTCAAGCATGTGCATTTCTAGGGCGAATAGCTTTCCAGGCAGTACCTACGTCTTACAGGCAGTCCTTTATGCATGCTCTGGGCATGCTTTTCTTTTTTTTTTTTTTTAATGTCAGGCAATTTTTTAATTCAAATTCTTCTATGTGAACAAGCCCTGCTGGCAGCAAACCCACCATAAATCTTGTTATGTAGCTGGGGTACAGTTACACCGCTTTCCCAAGCATTCAGAAGTAATGACTCAGGTATCCCCTTCCCTCAGATCATTAAGTCAACCTAGAAACCAGGAGATCTGAGAAGTGTCTTGCTTGTGATATTTTTCCCTGGCATGGCAGCTTCTGGGTGCCTGTGCTCAAGCATTTACCTGCAGCCACAAAAGAGGTAAAAGCTTCTCTACCAAATCTTTTCTGTTTGAAAATGGAAGCTGCAATGCTTGAGTAATGGTTTGAACCCTACCCTGAAGAGCCACGAAAGGACCTGAAAATCACAAACTATATGATGATACGGTGGAAGTTAGCAAAGAGGTGGAGACCTCACCTCGCTCCTTAGGGATGGCCAAAAACTGCTGCTGCAGCTGGTGGTGGGAAGAAGCACATCTCTGCCTTACTGGAAATTGGCTGCTACCAGCAATTAAGGGTGGCTAGCAGCTTTTTGGCCAGGGGAAACATATCACAGCTCCTTTTGAATCTTTTTGCACCTCTCCTTAGAAATTGTCGCCCATGCTTGAAGAGACACCGGCCTGTGCTGCTGAAGAGTCTCCTCATCCCGGCACAGGGCACTTCTGAGTCTCATGGTGGGAGGTTGGGAAGTGGAGGCTGAGGCTCCACCCGGTGAGGCTGGATGCTCAGAGGAGCCCTGCTGGAAGGAAGAGGCCCCAGCAGCAGTCTCCTGCACCAGCCCTGTCCAGGACACAAAAAAATAAGCCCAACACACCCCAAAACGTGCAGCCAGCACTTTCCTGGAGAAAAGGCAGTAGTTGTGTCTCTCCAAGCTTGGGGGCCAGCAGGGCGTTGTGCCAGAGCATGGCTTTGCTTTCCTTTCTAACCTGAGGTTTCTAGCTAAGCACCACCTGGCAGCACACCCGGGCTGCAGCCCGGGCCGTGGCTTCCATAAAGGGCTGCTGGGTTCGTTCGTATTTATAACGCTTGCCTCTGCTGCGGCATGCCAGCTTGCAGAGGTCAGCTCTTCCCCGAGCGCAGGGAATCATTCCACAGGGTGTGCTCCGCTTTCCATCCCTGCGTGCCAAGGGGCCTCCCACCTCCCGGCAGATGGGACCTGGAGGTGGCGGAGGGGGGCACAGCAGAACAGTCGGGGGGAGAAACGGGTATGGGGCAAAGAGGGTGCACAGGAGATACGATGCCTGGTTCCTAGTATAAACTCTGGGAGGTGTGTGGCTTTCTCTAGTGATGCAGGGAAAGTGTGAGCCACCACAATCCCGTGGGAGACAGGCTGTCTCCAGGAAGGTGAAGAATTTTCTTCTTCAGGTGCATTTTAGTTGGCACTGCTGGTAAGGAGGATCTCAAAAACTAGGGCATGGCTCCTGCACTGGATATTGCTTGGACCCTTCTCCTCAAAGTTCATCAAAGATGGCTTTGGACTGACTTGTTCAGCTGCCAGCTGTACAACAAGGTACGCTCCAAGTGGAGTTGCACCAAAGAGAAGATTAGACTACCAGATGCCAGCCTGTGGCCAACGTTCAGATATTCCTTATGGTTTGACTGGGAAAGCAAACTACAACGTTGCTCTCAACAGGTCCCTTACAGAGTGCTGTTGCCCTAGTGAAGGCTGGAGACTCATGAAATGGAGGGCATTTTAGTGGACAGGAGATACAAGTCAGCTTGGAGGATGTGACGGGTTTTAGCTAAGAAGTGAGGTTGTATGTTGATGGTGTTCTTGTAAATATCTAAAAGGCAGGTGTGAGGAGGATGGGGCCAGACTTTTTTCAGTGCTGCCCAGAGACAAGACAAAGGGGCAATGGGCACAAACTGGAACACAGGAAGTTCCATCTCAACATGACGAAAAACTTCTTTACTTTGAGGGCGAGAGAGCACGGGAACAGGCTGCCCAGAGAGGTGGTGGAGTCTCCTTCTCTGGAGACATTCAAACCCCACCTGGATGCATTCCTGTCCTGCCTGCTCTAGGTGACCCTGCTCTGGGTCTTGGACTAGATGATCTCCAAAGGTCCCTCCCAACCCCTACCATTCTCTGATTCTGTGATTCTGTGATCCTTCGTCCTTTTCTCTCTCACAGCACGTGCGCGGTGTCAGGACCCAGCACTGCAAACTCAGCTCTTCCGCCTCTCGGGAGCTGCACGTCAGGGCTGTGTGTGGCATCCGCACGCTGAAGGCTGCAACTAAGCTCCTACAAAGCTCCCCAGATTAGCAGGTGGGGATATGCAGGGCAGGGACGGAGTAATTTGAGCTGGAGTTTCTGTTAGTGCAGTTAGGCAAATGTCATATGTGAAAAGAGGAGCCAAAATGATCGAGCACTGCAGTTTGTGCTCAATTCTTACCAGCCAGTAGCAGGAAACAAAAGTAGCTTTAAATTAGTAAAGATAACGATTCTTCCCTGGTCAAGACCTTTTTCTTGACTTTTTTTTTTTTTTCATCCTGTTTTTCTGTATATTTTTTCCCCATTTCTTTCTATTTCTATCTAGTACAGAGGAAAAGATTCCCAGGAGGATTATGGAGATTTCCTTATGCTATCACCTGGGATGTTTTGACAAAGATACAAATGCCTGCCTTGCCATACAGTGACATTTTCTGGACTACTTGTATTAGTATTTTGCCTGAGTTAAAGCCTGCAGATTTATGAACACAATGCTCTTTTAAAGACTAATTTCAGGCTGCAGTCATTCCCGGATCACTATTTCATTTGCAAGTAGCCTATTTTCGGGGTTTAAACAGGCAATTAGATACTTAAGGCTAGTCTTGTGAAGATGAGAAACTTCTGTTTTTTTGTTGCTCCTACAATTCGTTCTGGTTACTGTTTGTCCAGATCAGACCCACAAAGCAGAGATTTAGGCGGCTGAATGACCCAGGACAGGGCCTGATTCAGTGATTCATTTAACATTTTTCACATCTCCTGAAGACCCCAAGTACTTAAGACTTGAGTAAGTCCTCTTGACTTCCATACGTTGTGAACATACACAGAAATATGGGGCTGAAAAGCATCATTTACACTGACAGCGTGAACCCAAATAACTGCACATGCCAGAAAGGGAAAGACTACCTAAGAATCATCTCAGGCAGGCCCTCAGTGACGTTAATTGAAGTGCTAATTGAAAAATATCCAGCTAAAACTCTCCAGTGGCAGAAAGCACAGATTCTGAAACATAAAGGACTTTACAACTACATTTTAATTTGACAGAAGCGTTCAGATAGAACAGTGAAAATATTTCTTTTGACATTTTTAATTGCAATATTTTTATTTTTGTCCAACATTTCCCTTCTGTACTTAATCTGTGTCTCAGATGAGAGCTGGGAAACCACTTGCTTGAGTATCAGGCCCTAAAATCCTCCCTTCCACTGGGAACATTGTGAAGGAAACCCGGCGAGCCTGGTACTCAGGGAGAGGGTGCAGGAGTGCACGAACCTGCCCACGGTCCTCAGGCCCTGAGAGACGTTGCTTATTGAACTCTAGTGAACCAAATACGATGACCAGCTGCTATCTATAGCTACCCAGTGACAGTAGGTTGGCTTTTTTTTTTGCCTGTAAATTACTGGACACAGGTGGGGAATTTATTAGCATACGTAAAATTAGGAAGCAGCTCTCCATCCGTCTCCCTGCTGATGCTGACATGCTGCAAGATGTTGACCTTCTCTGAAGTGTTAGCCTGTATAGCCCTGAACCCAGGGAAAAACACTTAGGCCTGTGCTTAATTTTGCATCCCATTAGGTCTGCCCTTGCGCTAGAAGTTAAGCATGTGGGTCACCATTTTCCTGGATCAGAGCCCAACTCCTGAAGGTCCTTGAAGATTTAGCTAGATAGAGCTTGTCAAATGACACAGTGCAATTAATATAACGGGCTTCAGCTCTCTTTTCTATTAGTGGCTGATTTCTGATGGGTAGGCTGGGCAGGTCAGAAGTATACACCCAGTCATCAAGAGTTTTTTGCAAAACATACATACATACATACACTGGTGATTTCTAATTAATGAAGTCTCTCCTGGGGTGCCTTTTTGGAGCTGATCAGGGCTGTACCTTCTCGTAGACCCAGTGCCCACTCGCAGAGGTCTAAATTAGGACCCAAACTCTGAAGCTCAAAAGTGACTCTGCTTCATTTGTCAGAAGCTGGTGGCTCTCCAGTCTGGGATATAGCCCCCCTGTGTCACCTGCATGGTGGTGTGCCTGCTGCTGCAGGAGACGGGGACGGATCTCTCCACCTCCTCTGACACAGGCAAAGTAGGTGATGGGGTGTCCACGTCCTCCCGAGTGAGGTTGCCCTGTTGAGCCTTGACTTCTCTGCCCTTGGCCTATTCCTGAAGTCACCCATAGGGTCTTCTTCCTTAAGCAGGAAACCAGCAAACAAGCATCCCTCACTCGCCGTCCCAGAGCATGGAGGAGCCCCGGTCAGAGAGCAGGCAGCCGCGGCGCTGGGTGCTGCGCAAGCACAGGACAGGGAGAGTCTTTTGCCTTACTCAGTGGCCGCACCAAATGATGAGGGACGCACACGGGGATGCAGCAGTGCTGTTCCTGGCCAGCATACACTGATTTCTCATGGGGCAATGCAGACAAACCTCTGCTTTGTGCAAACTGTCTGTCTGGTTTTACTCTTCCGAGCGGACTACATCCCCTCAAATAAGGGCTGAGCTCACGGAGCAGCTCAGTAACACAGGCAATAACCCAGCTTCTACCTCCGCCCGGCCACCTTTCCTCGCGAAGCCTCCTGTAGGGCACCATTTCACGTTTTGTTTTTTTTTTTTGAGACTCTCCCCGTTTCATCAGTTTTGGATAAAATTGCCCGGCGGCTCAAAACCTATTGGGGCACCCACGCGGGGAGCTGTTTTTACCCACGCGGGGAGCCGTTGCCCACGCAGCACCACAGACACGCCATCCCTTGGGAAATCGCCGCTAAACGAAGAGACTCCACCAATTCTCCCCCCCACCACCACCCCCGGCCCCGTTCCGGCAGGGTGACGGCCTTGTCCCACCGCTCCGGTGCTCCGCCGT
>VYZM01007065.1:104537-121514 GCA_013398915.1 Dromas ardeola
CCAGAGCAGGTTCATAGAATCGCAGAATGGTTTGGGTTGAAGGGACCTTAAAGATCACCTAGTTCCAACCCCCTGCCATGGGCAGGGACACCTCCCACTAGACCAGGCTGCTCAAAGCCCCATCCAGCCTGGCCTTGAACACCTCCAGGGATGGGGCATCCACAGCTTCTCTGGGCAGCCTGTTCCAGTGTCTCACCACCCTCACAGAAAAGAATTTCTTCCTGATATCTCATCTAAATCTGCCCTCTTTTGGTTTAAAACCGTTACCCCTCATCCTATCGCTACACTCCCTGATAAAAAGTCCCTCCCCATCTCTCCTGTAGGTCCCCTTTAGGTACTGGAAGGCCGCTATAAGGTCTCCCCAGAGCCTTCTCTTCTCCAGGCTGAACAAGCCCATCTCTCTCAGCCTGTCCTCATAGCATTGGTGCTCCAGCCCTCTGATCATCTTTCTGGCCCTCCTCTGGACTCATTCCAACAGGTCCATGTCCTTACTTTGGGGGCGGGACAGGAACGCATCCAGGCAAGTTTCGAATATCTCCAGAGAAGGAAAATCCACCACCTCTCTGGGCAGCCAGTTCCAGTGCTCTGGCACCCTCAAAGTAAAGACGTTTTTCCTCATGTTGAGATGGAACTTCCTGTGTTCCAGTTTGTGCCCATTGCCCCTTGTCCTGTCTCTGGGCACCACTGAAAAGAGTCTGGCCCCATCCCCTTGACACCCATCTTTTAGGTATTTATAAGCATTGATGAGATCCCCTCTCAGTCTTCTCTTCTCCAGCCTAAACAGACCCAGGTCTCTCAGCCTCTCCTCATAAGAGAGATGCTCCAGTTCCTTGATCAGCTTCATAGTCCTCCGCTGGACTCTCTCCAGTAGTTCCTTATTTTTCTTGAAACCCAGAACTGGACAGAGTACTCCAGATGTGGCCTCACCAGGGCAGAGTAAGGGGGGTGTGTGGCTTCCCTCAACCTACTGGCCATGCTCTTTTTAATGCACCCCAGGACACCACGGGCCGCCTTGGCCACAAGGGCATGTTGCTGGCTCACGGTCAACTTGGTGTCCACCAGGACTCCCAGGTCCTTCTCTACAGAGCTGCTTTCCAGCAGGTCAACCCCTAACCTGCACTGGTGCATGGGGTTATTCCTCCCTAAGTGCAGGACCCTACACTTGCCCATGTTGAACTTCATCACATTCCTCTCCGCCCAATTCTCCAGCCTGTCCAGGTCTCACTGTATGATGGCGCAGCCTTCTGGTGTGTCAGCCACTCCTGCCAGTTTTGTGTCATCAACAAACTTGCTGACGGTACACTCTGGCCCCGCATGTGGCATCATGCCATTTTCTTCCTCACCTGCCCTGCCAGCTTGCAGCTGCCTGCCCCGTAACGCCATTTGTCTGACGGCGGCTGCCTCAGCTCTGCCGGCAACCTTTTGTAGGGCGACACCACAGTCGGGATCAGAGAATGGGTTCAGCTCAAGAGGACCTTCTCTTTTTTCATTGTGTGCTGTTTCAACCAGGACCTTTTCAGAGGTCTGGCCTCCAGCGTGGTCCCCACAAACAGTGTTTGCACGGCCGACAGAGTAGCTGCCATGTGAGAAGGAGTGGCTGAAAGTCAGAGGACCTTGGGGGTGTGTGTGTGGGGGGCAGCTAATGTAAAATTTGGGTCTTGGCTTTCCATTTTTAAAACCTAAGGTGCCCCCCGAGCCCCAGCAGTTGCAGAAGGCAGCTTGAAGTCATGATCCATGGCAGGGTTTTAAAGGTTCAGAAACCGGAGCGTAAAAAAAGCTTGCCCCCGCCCAATCAAAAACACACACACAAATTTATTTTTTCAATTTAAATGTTGTGATTTAAAGATGGTCATGTAACTTTGATGGCTGTGATTTTTGAACAGGTGGGGATGGGTCTACTGGGGGTTTAAAGGTCTGATAAACCCTTCTCCCAAGGCTGAACCCCGCAGCCAGGTACCCTTCCCATGGTGGGATATTGCACACTCTCCCAGCACCATGGGAGGTGGGATCATGGAAACAGGGTTACTCTGCCAGTTGGACCCAGGTTTAGCCTAGTCTGCTGGGCCCACGTTTCACGCCGACCCAGGCAGCCTGGCATCACTCCCCCTTTTTGCAGACCAGAGAGAGGAGAAAGTTGGGGTCGAGTGAGCAAGCGGTAGGGTCTTCGGGCAGCTCCCCGTGAGCAATGGCAGGCGCAGATGGCGTTATCCCTCCCCCCTCCAGCCCCGAGGGCCACAGGGTGCCCGCAGCTATGCTGGTGCAGGGCTGAGCAGGGTGCTGGGATTTGCCTTGGCCCTTTGCAGGCCGGGCGCCGGCCATTTGAATGACAATGGGGCGAGGAGCAGGTTAGGTGGAAAGATGCTTCTCTGTCTGCGTGGGCTGCTGCTGGCAGCTGCAGTCCCGCAGCCATCCTCGCCTCCCCTGTCGATAGCCTTTCCCCTGAGCTGGAAGGACTAAGGGATAATTTAGTCTTTATGCTAGTTTGGACTTTGCCTGATTACCAGCTGAGCCCGATTACGCAGGCCTTGCCGTCCCTTCTGGGAAATAGTCCAGACAGCATGGAGGGGCCGCTGCTCCTCCTGCCAGTACCGCCACTGCCGAGCCCTCTTATTGCATTTTGGATGGCAAGATGGGCTGCTTGTTCTCTCCGCTGTCCTCCCTGTGCACCCACCGCCTGAGACCGAAGGACCAAGCTTTTTTTCGAGGACCCTAAGTCACATTCACACACGAGGCTTGAATGCAAATGTGTAGAGGCGGCTGCTGGGGAGCTGAGCTCTTATGACTGCCGATGACATGGACCTGGGCCCTGGAGCAAGGAGGCCGGTGGAGCCCATCTTCAGGTGGCCCTCCTTACCCACCCCAGTTTCCCCTTTCTTTCACAGCTTGGCACCTCAGCCCCAGTCTGCGCCAGTCCGTGCCATAGCTACGCTGGGTGCCTTGGTTTTCCATGTAACTGGGAGCAAGAGTGAGCCATCAGGTAGAAACTGGTTCAAGCAGCAAAGCTGAAGGTCCATTCAAGCGACCATCCCAGCTTCAGCTATTTCAGTGACAACGGAGCGAGCGGCAGGCCGGGCAGGGCTGAAGTTCTGGGAACTGGCAGCAGCTAGCAGTTGCAGTCCAGCAGCCAGCCCATCCTCCCCCATCAAGAGGGGAGTGCCACTTTGGAGCACTTGGATCAGACAGACACAAGATTCAGATCTCCATCCACATCAGCAGTTCTGCAGACTGCAGATGAAGGGAAGTTTTGGCTTTGGACTTGTGCAATTTTCAAAGCTAATTAACATATGGTGTTTTACTTGCTGTCTCCAGCCCCTTTGTATTAGCTGTGATCCAAGTTTAAACACTGTAGATGGATTAGGATGGTCATGGCGCCACATTCGTTTGGAGGGGAATTAGGCAGGGAAATGGAGGGAAATAATGCTAAACTAGAGCCAGGACCAGTTTAAAAGCATCCCTGCACAGCTGAGATATTTCTGGAGCAGCGTCTGTTGCACAGAGGAGTTATCTCAACTTCTAAAGCTCAATGAAAACACTTGACCCTTGATTTGAACTGAGACCTCTGGCTATTGATCCCAGGAAAACTTAGGAGAGAGGGCAGTCGCGTTCTGTCTGCAGTGGCTCTGGCTCCTGAATGGTTCCACCTGTTTTTAGGAGCTGTGACATTGAACTCTCCCTCCAGCCTCTCTGTGTCTTCTCCCCAGCCGGTGGGTGACCAGGGCTGTGTGAGAGTTTGGCCCCATCGTCTTTGGAGCTCCCTTTGAAATAAATGTAGGCTGCATCTATATTATCTCGTAGTGTCTCTTCACCAGAGCACAAGCTCATCTCCTATAACGTTTTCTCATAGGCTATGTGCTCCAAGCCCCTCAGCATCTCAGTTGACGCTTCCAAGTTTTTTGACATCCCTCTGGAACTGAGGGGCTCCCAACAGGATAAAATATATAGGTGCAGCCTCACCAGCATTGAGTAGATTGGGATTATAACTTCTTTGGATCTTCTGGCCACCTTCCTCCTAGTGTAGTCCAGTATGGGCATGGCAGTATTTGCAATGAGGTCACTCTGCTTGGCCTCCACTTGTAATCCCTCCGTCATTTTCAGCTGGGTATAAGCAGGTACATCTATATTGACACATCATACAGGCACCAGCAGGAGCGCTCCTTGGCCCTGAGTCCCCATGGGCCCTGAGTCCCCAAATGCCCACTGCTAGCTGGCATTTGTAATTTGGCCCTCTGAGCCCCATGGGTGGTGGTAGTCTGAGCACTTGTCCATTTTCTGTTCTGGGCATCTGAATTGATGTGAGAGCTGGAGTAAGGCAGGGCACATCCAGACGCTGACAGCTGCCCACCCAAGCAAGTGTCAAAGGATGGAGCTCAAGCAGTCGTTGTCTGGTGGCACCAGGACACAGCCTGGCACAGGCTGATGTCTCCCGTGGCACTGCAGGCTCAGCTGGCACAGCACTGTCCTGCGCTGTGAGGCACGGATGGGCTGAAAGAGACTCTCTTGTACACGATGGAGCAAAACGTGGCATGTGATTTTGTGACAACTTTATTGGACCAAAGGGCTGTCCTTCAGCATCCTGTTTCCAAGCTTGGCTAGTGGCAGCTGCACAGGGACAAGGCACAGGTACCAGGAGCAGGATCACTCTGTACCTATCAGGCTTACCTTTATAGCTTTGGGACATCTTGGAAATACGCCCAGAGAGGAGTCTGATCGATCTTCCTGTGACACAGAGTAACCGAAGGAGGATGACTCAAAGCCCGAGCCATTTGTGTCTCTGCAGCTGCACTGTGAGCTCCTTTTGATTGCACACAGGCGCTGTTCCCCCCACAGGCATTTCAAAGGCGGTACATCGCCTAGTTATTGAAATGCGCTGTTTCAATATTTCATTTTCAAGCAGCTTGTCACTTAGGCTTTTTTTTTTTTTTTTAAGGTAAAACAAAATATTTTCATTGATCTGAATCTTGTTTCTTTGCAAAGGGTTTTTGTTAGATGTGAAACATCAGATTCCAGGCTGCTTTTCTGGTATGGGGTGGAAGCAAGAGTTGAATTTGTAAATTGCGTCTGCCAAAAAGACAGAGGAAAACTGAGGAACCTCAATACTCCTAGACTTCAGCTGACCCTCTGACTGTTGAGTTTTGACTTTTTCTGGACTGTTAGGGGTTTTTTTATTTTTCTTCCCTTGTAAACAGGTTGCAATGGTCTGGCTGAAAGTATTGCCAGTCCTTGCTGGGAAGAGGGAAAGCTGCTGAGCTGTATGGTGTTTGCTGAGCCCAAACTTCAAGTGTTTTGCTTTGAAAATCTCAGGGACCTGTCTTCCTTGGTTGGCTGACTGGGTTTTTAAGAGCAGGATCTATTCTCTGTTCCTGGTGCCATGCAGATGGGCTAATGAGCAAAGTGTCAGCCTAAAGGTAACGATGTTGTTCTTACAGGCTACTGAAAAAGGTGGTTGCCGGTTTGGCCTCTTCTGCTAACTGTTGCCTGCCTAAAGTGCTGAGTAATTAAAGCTGATGTTCATTGCTTGTGAGGGGTTGGCAGACCGTAGGATGAATGCTGCTAACTGCAGGTATTGGTGCGTTGCAGCCCCCAGTGCTGGGCTGGGAGCACTGGGAGGTGTGCTGCAGAGATACGGGGGGTTTCTCCTGGACACGGCCTTGTACCAAGCCATGTGTCCTGGCCTGGGCTCCTTTTGCCGTGCTACTTGCGCTGCCTTCATTGCCAGTGAAGCCCGAGGAGGGCTGTGCTGAGCCTGCCTGCAGCCTGTTCGGGCCCGTCGGGGTTTATGAGCTGTGCTCTGCACCATGATGAAGTGACTGCCCTGCTTCAGGAGACAAGCTGTGCTGGAGTGGCTTGCCATGGGGCTAACATGGGGGCCACCACCTTCATGGTATAGCTCATCTGCAACTGGGACCCTCTACTCGCAGAGCAAAGCCCTTCGCTCGCTCTGCGCCAGTCCATGGCTGGGTAGTGGGGGTGGGCTGCATTTCGGCGCTGCCCCTGCTGCTCTTATTTGTGGAAAATGGACAACCCTGCTTGGAAAAAAAAAAAAGTCGGCAGAGGGTGCCTTGCCAGCCGCTCGTCTGCTGGCAATAACCTGAAGGGCACACGTCGGAGTGGTGATGCTCGAAGGAGGTGTGCGGCTGTGGAAACCTGCCTCTGCATGCCCAGAGAGCACGTGAGAGCTTGCGAGCAGAGGTACTGTTGCTTTTCTGCCTCGGCCCCCCTGTGATCTTTCTCCAAACAGCCCCTGCGGGGAGAATCACTTCATTTTCTGGTCTGCGTTCCCTCCACTCGCAATACCTGGGGAAAAAATGACAGCTCTCTTTTCTTGAGACTACATGTCAAGTGCCCGGGGCTGTAATGAAATATAGATCTGCCTGATGCTGGACATAATACACGGGTGTTTCCTTATACACTTGAGGAAAGAGCCTGCCATGTCTCCAGCTCACAGCAGCCTACAACTGTGACCCTGCTGGAGGAGAACCACTCTCGAGCTTCCCTCACCTTGCTACCCAACAGCTAAATAAAGAGAAGATGTTCGTTAGGGTATAGTGAGGCTCCTGGGGAAATACGATCAAATACAAAGGTCAGTTGGGGGCTTTAACCAAGGACCATATTTGGGGAACTGGTTCGTGACTCTACTCGTTTTCACCAGTGCTTGTTTCAGAGCCACCAAGTGCCCGTCACACTTCTGATGTGGGGGCTCCTCGTTAAGCAGCTGCAGATGCCTGGCACCTCTTCCCTTCAGGCCTGATCCCGTTAGAGCTGGGGAGGGCAGGTGGGCACAAACTCCTGGAGAAGAAGGGGGAGGCAGTGAGACCCGAGTTGCCCAAAAACCCTTTCCATGCTGTGGTGAGGGTCACCACCCAAGAAGGGAAGTAGGAGAAGCGCTGTATCTGGAGGAGCTTGCTGTGTTCCAGCAGAGACCCGCTCTGCCATGGCTCCAAGCATGGTCTGAGCCCGGCGTGTGGCTGCAGTATGGTGGCTTAATGAGTTGCCACGTGCCAGCTGCGGTGGCCATCTGTGCTGAGGAACACACCTCACCTCCCTGTCTTCGCAAGCTAAGCTAGTTCAAGTGGCTTTGAGTTTGTCACGGACTGCAGGTGGTCACCTCTGCTCAGCTGTCACAGGGTGGTGAGCCACCAGGCTGCAGAGCTTGAAGTTGCTTGTCCTTCTTCAAAGCAAGAAGTCAAACTTTGCTGGAAGGAGGTGTTTCCCCACATACTGTCCATGCAGGTTTTTGCTGCCACAGGAGATCACTGAGGCCAGCGACCATGCATGATTCCAAAAAAGTGTCAAATATTTGTTTAAATGGCACTCCTAAAGGGCTCTATCAGTAAATATGGAAAAATATGCGAGAGCCCTGATGGAAACAGAAAGGCTCAGTTTTGAAGGGTCATGGTGTATCCCGGCTGCAGAGTTTGTGAGGAGATGTTCTCAAAGGACAAGTTGTCCATCATGGCTAACAGCAGGTTTTTGAGCACCTTTTCCAGAAGAAGTAGCCTTGGCCCTTGCCAGGAGACTGGGCTGGATGGACCTCGTCCCTGATCTGGCAGGTTCAGCCTGAAACTTCTTCACATAGCTCATGTCAGACCAAGACACAAAAAATGCTCCCTGCTCAGGTTTTAGGCTGATTTGATTACAATCTTTCTTTTAAAACAGCCTCAACACCACATCAGTTGAAGGTTATTTTTTAAATTGTGCAGCTGAATAAAAAGGAAATGACCTGTGAGGGCTTTTGGAAAAAAAAAATAAATTTAATTAGTTGGTGAGGAGTCATCCTTGGTAAATGCCTAGTAGCTGGCTCAATGTGGGTCTTCTGTCTGCCTTTGTGTGCGGGTACATATGGTCTCAGTGGATGTGTATGGAGTGGAAGCAGTCCTGTTCTGTAGGTCCCCTGTGCTCAGGTTTGTGTTTGTGTACTGGGAGAGTTAATGAGAACAGACTGCCTTTCTTTCCCTTCGTTCCCCAATCCCATCTGTTCAAACAAAAGGCTGAAAGGGAGAGAGAGCCGAGACCCTGCTGGTCAAGAGGGGATGGATAATAACACATATCCTTGGGCTACATTTCAGCACATGCAACCCTTTCAAGCTGTGCTAAAGCTTTTATTCAGGCAAGAGAAAGAACAACCAATATAAAATAAGTTTTTTCTTCTTCTTTTTAAAAAAGCTGCATCAGTCCTGAAGGATGCTACATTCCATTCTATTCCTCTAACGTTTTATAAAGCTAGATTATCAAAAAAGAGTTTAAAACAGCACTGATCATATATTTGTGTGTGTACAGACAGAGCATGGTATTGGGCTAGAGCGAGCGACATATGCAGAGGGGCCAGGGATGGCTTAGAAAGTCAATTTTCACTGTGTTTGCACATGGTAACAGTTCCAGATTCGTGTAATTAACTATACATCAAAAGGGTGTGAAGGAAGATATATTCCTCTCCACCTTGGGGATTTGATAGGTACTTTGCAATTCATGGTTAACCCCCCATTCATGTATTTGTCATTATGGTCGTGCCAAACAACTCATCTGAAGATCAAAACAGCTTTCTTGGGGACTGTTACAGCGAGAGCAGCACGAGAGATGGCACCTCGAATCCCAAAGCGGGTACCGAGTGGCAGAGAGGGATGCAGCCCTGGATGGCAGCGCTGGTGCTCAGCCCTCTGCCAGCCGTTCCAGGGAACGTCGTAACGGTTTATGGGAGAAAAATGGTCTCAAATGCCATTAGTTTAATGCTTCATAATGTCGTTGTGTCTGTTTTAAATGCAATCACGGAGCTCAGGGGACACCCAGGACTAAAATAAAAAGGAGGAAAAGAGCTTCCAGAAATGTAACGACGGAAAGGGAGGCAGGGGAATCTTTGTTGAGTGAAGAAATGAGATTCACTGATTCTTTTCCATTGAGCAGGTAGCACATGAATAATCAGTGTGGGACTGTTAAAGGAATATTCACCATGAGAATCGATAGCACCCAGGCTGCAATAAGCATAACAAAGTAACAGAATCAGTCTTGGGGAGGAGAAGAGAGAGTTTTGCAAAACACAACGTCTAGTCCTGACCAAGATTTTCAGAAACAGTCACTTCAAGTGAGATTTCTAGTGCCGTGACAGTGGCTCTGCCTCATTTTCAGAAGTGTCGCACGACAGATCCCACCGAATGTGTCCATCATCCCCTACCAATACAGCAAGTTTATTGGTGTGCGTGCGGATGCCTGACTCCGGAGTGCCTAACTCCCACTGGCTCAAAGAGAGGGAGCCAGAAAAAATTGAAACAAATCAAAACCAGTGAACAAGCTGAAACTGACCTGTTCATGCCAATAGAAATGCAAATAAATGCATTTAAAAAGCAATGAGTACAAGTAGTGGTTACGCTCATGTAAGCTTTAGGAATCTTTCTAAGTGACTCACATCTTGTTTCAATCACACAGGTGGAGCTGTTTCCTTGTGGATGAGATCCTCCCTTGGTTGGCATGTCCCACTCCAAGAGAGGCAGGTACACGCTCCTTTCAGGTAGGAGTTGTTCAGTTCCAGTGGTCATCAGTTATTCTTCTCCAGGGTGGGGTTAAACAAGGTGTGGGGATCATAGGACCAGCCAGCACTGCTCCTTTGTGTCCTTTTCCCTTTGAATCCTAGCAATCGGGACCAACCTCCTTCTGTGCGTCGATGCCGGGGGCTAATCTAATATAGGAAATTTGCATGAGCAGCGCATCCCCTCTCCCCTCAACACCTCTTCTCACAGGGGATGCCTCTCACACATAGAGTGCACACTACGGCCGCTCTCTTGTCTATCATTCGAAAGCAGATCCCTTCAACCCGGCCTAACGGCGCACTATTGATAGATTAGTGGGATGTGCCTCGGCTGAATTCATCCATCAGGCAACCGCAAGAGGTGATTTCTAGGGATGAATGCGCTGGTGGGTGTATGCAGAGGTTGAAAGGAGAAGGGATCACGGTAGTAGCTGGTTTATTGAAGAGACAGAAAAATGAGTGTGGCAGAAATAGGGCCCTTAGCATTGCAGATAGGTACAGATCAACAGGGGGTTGCTTTCAGCTCCTCTATTTGCTTTCTGCAACAGCTATTTGTAGAAAACAAGAAAACGCCATTTTTGACAATGCTTTCTACAAGGCTGGTTGCATTACAAGAATCTGTTCCCAACATCTTACAACCTGGCCAAATGTAACCCTTGAGGGTGAGATCCACCGTGGTGGATGTCTCTGGTGGTTTGGATTGGGGGAGCTGAGTTTAATCTGAAGCAGTTCAAAAGCAGTTTCTCGGAATGAGGCTGGAGAAAAAGAAACAGATGTATCTGTAGTTTAAAATTGACTCGCAGTGCCTTTCTCTGAGAAGATCTAAAGCTTCTGTGGAGCAGAGACTAGAAATTTGGCTTGAAAGGGCCTCCACTGCAGGGGATACGACTTCTGTCATACCCTAAAAAAATGTCCCAGTTTGGCCAGATTGTGAGCCTCCAAAGAAATACAGAGCAAATCTAATTTGCACTGGCCCAATAGAGTTTTGTCAGAGTTTAATAGCCAAACTGTCTGCCCATCCTTGGCATGCACAACCACTGTGCGTGACCCACCACCACGGAGCAAAGGAGAGTGCAGCCCTGAGCTGTACTTTCCTTACAATGCGCTTAACCTTGTGGGGCTGCTTTGGTGCTGGGTACCCCAAAAGAGAGCATGGAGCACGGATTGTGGGAATACAACTGAGAGGCATACATAGGAAAGTTTCTTTTGCATTTCACCAATGGCCACAAGTGTAGCCGGATAGACTTACAGCTTCAGGAGTTCACTGAGCAAGAAGAAAAGTCAATGGAGTAGATATATTTGCTGTCATAGGTGAAATAGATAAAATTCTTCCTTTAGTTCCTGATGTGAAACAAATAAACTAAAGGGAATATTTTTCACTGCAGGCCATCAGAGACAGTTTTTGTGATCCCCAAATATGTTACCTGACTGTATCTGGTGACTGCATCACCTGATGTATCAGCAGGCTTCCGGCACAAGGCTTTAGAAAAACAGAGTGCATGTTGGCATGTGTTCAACACCCTTTCTGGGAAACATCCCTTCCTTTGATTGTCACCCAGGCTGTGTTTCACATCTTACCCGCCCTCCCAGGAAAACAGCAGCAAGGCTGGTGGTATAAAGACACTTAGGTCTGCAGAGGTGATATTTGTATATGGGGAAGAACACATGACTGGTGGCTTGGAGCAACTTTGGAAAAAGCTGGACTTTCCAGATGAACACGCAAAACTATATATTTCATATGATGGAAATGATGTGTTTGAAAGAGAAGTTAACACAGTCAGGTAGAACACAGCAAGAAAAATATGTTCAAAGGAATACATCAAAGATATCCAGTAACTGAAAAAGTCAAAGAGAACAGCCAAAGGTGTTTCATCCTGGCATCAGAAGGCCAGTGGCATCAAGGAAGCTGATGAAGCTTGTCAAATATCTAGAGAGAAGTAGCAGAAGTAGTAGGGTTACCATGAGTCAAATAGTAAGATTACCGCAAATGAAATATGAACAAAAATATGGGTCTGTGTGAAACCACAAGGAGAAAAAATAGGGCAAAGGTTGAAAGGCTGGTCTGTACAGAGCATCAAGGGTATGACTGACAGCAGTCAAACTCGTAGACATTGAGGAAGATGCTGTTTATGTCAGGCTTGGACTTCAACAGGGCCCCAGCACAGATATCGCCTAAGCAGATATGGGCTCTGACAAATAGGAGGATGGCAGCAGGGTTACAGCACATTGATTGTGCTGTTGATCTTTCTGTTATCTAAAAAAGAAGGCAGGCAAATATAACCGTGAGATGCCCAAAATGAGGAATCAGAGGCATTGGGCACCAGCTGTTCCTAAGGTTTATGGAGGCTGAAGTGAACAAGACTCTGAAGCAAAAACTCATCCTGTAAAGACTGCAGACTCTGAGAAGGTATAAAGGACCTGTTAAAAAAAAACAGCTGTCAGCAATCAAGAGGATTCCATGTGCATGAAAGCATTTTTTCCTGGATGCAACATACCTGACACCAAAATGCCTGTATTCTCCAATTTATTGGATTGGCTGGTAAAGTACTTACTGAAGAAGGACAGTTTCGGATGGATACTCAGCACTGTTACAGTTCAAAGCGGTACCTGTGGTGTGGGTTGTCACATGGTCAATAGGAAACTGAAAACAAGAAAAATGCTGATAGAAATGCTGGGAGTCAGAATCCCTGGGGACACTAACATATAAAAAAGCCAAGATATAACAAGCAATATATGACTCAGGGACCCAGGAGTTGCTATTACGCATCCTGAAGGATGCATAGGAGGCAAAGTTGCAAATGGTGGGATTAGTCCTACCACTACAGAAGACTGTTGTCAGATAGATGCGTACAGTGAAGAAAGGAGGAGTGCATTCTCACACCACCAGTAAAGATGGAGCTGGAGTGAGGCAGTCTTCTTTTTTGGAAGGGCCTCAGACAAGGACAGCAGAATCATGGTGAGACAGTTGATGTAACATGACCACAAAACATGGACTTTCTGTTGCTTACCAGCCGTGCTGTTGCTCTCTCAAAAGAGACCTTGAGACACAATAGACTCGGCATTATTGGACCAGCTAATCCAGAGACTAAATGGGTATTTCTACTTTTTGTAGGTATTTATTCAAAGTTCTCTGCTGGAGGGATGTCAAGCAGGTGTCCTGTTATATGATGAACCGTATCAGTAGCTAGTTTTTGGGACAAGCAGGCAAGAACAGCTGTGGTGCAGCATGTACGGAAACTCATGTCATACTGCACCATCTACTCCAGGAGTGGGTGATGGGGACCTCCATTGGGATCCCTACTCCTGAGTTCTTGCTGAAGGGTGCAACCTTTTACTGTCACTCAGTAATTAGCAAGGGTTTCTGCTCTCATAACACAGTGGCCAGCAGCAAAACAGAGGCTAACCCACAGCTCTGGATGAAAACAGCCTGGGATGTTGAATTCTTTGAAAGCTGGCTCCTAGTTTGGTGATGGATCTAATAACACCTTAAGGAGTTGGCTGACTACAGGTGGGCAAACACAGATGCCCCGTGCGACTACTCTCAAGCAGTAAGAGCCAGTTCTTGTTTCTCCAGAGGCGCATACCAGAGTAGCTCAGTCACCTCATGGGGTTTATATACCTCTCATGGTGGGATGGAGTTAGGAGGGACTGGTCAGCTTCAGAGACAAGGCGGGACTGGGCAGGCTGTGAATCATCCTGCTGGGTAGGTCAGGTCCTTATACTGCTGACAGAGCGTTTGCAATCTAAACACGTAAAGGGTGGAAAAGGGAAGCATATGTTGTCTCCCAGGAGGATGTGAGACACGGCGAAATACCAGACTGTCTGCGAGATTCAGAGATTCAGAGAAATGGCTTTGCTGGTGTCAGTCAAGCCAGAAGCTGCAACTCTTAGAGAAGCTCAAGGAGCCACCATGCACAGTAAGAAGGAGTCAATCTGGTGTGGACAATTATCCAAGTGTGACAGTGGTATAACTTTCACTTGACAGAAATTCCCCTGCTGAAGATGCTATTGTTTTGGATGCAATTATCTTTTACAAGGTTGTTCCAATCCACCTAATCATCTTTATCTTAATGTGCTTTTCCTTTCTACATTGTCACGTAAAATCCATTTCCTTTCAATTTACTTCAGATCTATCTGCATCCAGATTACTGCAACTTGGACGCACGGTAATTAAATGCGGTTTGTCTGAGTAGAAAAGCAATGAATGCTATCACAGCTTGTTTATGCTAGCAGGCAAGGTAGGTTTCTTTGTGCCATCCTGCCAGCGTGGCTTAACCCTACCCTAGAGAGACTGTATTTTAGGCCATGTGCAAGCTTCACCGTGCATTTAGTCCTTGGGCCATATTCTGAGATGGCTGGTGAATTCCCCTTGGGTTTCAGATTCTGAGATTTCGAAATATTCACCCCACTAGAATCCGCCTCAGTAGCTCATACTGTGCTGGCTCTCACCTGAACCTCTGTTTCTGAGGAAAATATTTAAGAGACTACTGACACCATGTGCATGGCTAAAAAGGTTACCAGGGGGTTTTACCCTTTAGCTAAAATGCAGCTGGGTGCTAGAAGCCCTGTGCGACCGATGGGACTTGACCCTGGCCTTGGCCCCTCATAACACTATGCCCTCTGTGACCTTGTAAACCTGTGCTCTGAATCCTGTTTCATGGGGTTCTTTCACCTTTTGGATGCTGCTGAGAAGCAAGTTGATTGGTAGCACGAGTCATGGATGTCTTGAAATTATACAGAGGAGGTGTTATGAGTTTCTATAGGTCAAGCATGCCCTGTAAACCCACCATTGAGAGCTGCTTTAAGAGTGATTCAGGAAACAGTCAAGTGAGGTAAATTCACCTTTACAAAGTAAGGTTCAAATCTTGGATACTGTTACTGGGTGAATGGAGCAGGGAAGTCTTGCACTGGTTTATTTTGTACATTGTCTGAAGATACTTCATGGATCAAGAAATCTGGTAGTTTCTTCTCAATAAATCCTTTGACATTGATGAGCTTTGTGCTTTGTGTGGGCAGCCCCAGACTGGGAGAGCCGGGGGGGTCGCTCTGCAGTTTTTTAAAGATAGTTTCTTTGAAAGCCATGCTTTGTTTGATGGAGGCTGAACTAGAGAGTGTAGACTTTGAGACAGTCATATGACTATGTACAGGAAAGTGATTTTTGCCTTTAAAGATCATTTCTGAATCTCTGGATCCTTTTAATGTTCTGTTTCCCCATAAAGAAATCAGGGATGAGCATCCCCAAACCAGTTTTGGAGACTCCACACCTAGCTGAGCAGCAAGATCTGGCTCATGCTCGAGGTGGCTTCTGGCAACAAAATTTAGGCTGGTCTATTTATACTGGGATTGTCTTAATAACTACATATGGTGTCGCCCCACAAATGCTTGTGTGTCTGAGACACCTTTGAATACCTAAAAAGCCCCAATGGGATGAACTTCGAAGATGATCGACCATTCCCGCTCTAGTTCATGTACTCTCCTGTTCACACTCCTCCTGTTTATGTCATCATTTTAATCTCCCCTTCCTTTTCCTCTTCCTTGTTTCTTTCTCCTTTCTGCAGTTGGAATATAAAGTATGTCAAATTTTGGTAGGTTTTGATGACCAGGATGGCTGAATCTAAACTCTCATGTCTCTCATCAGTCCATTTTTCCTTTAAACACTTCCAGTTGTCACCTAGGGCTTATCGCTAGATTAATTTTATTTAAGTTCTCCTGAGTTTAGGATTGCTTGGGGCAATTCAAGCAAGGTAAGAACTTGTGACCTTGACTAATAGGACCTACCTGTTCAGCAGGTAGTCCTGTCTGAGTAAGGACTGAAAAAAAATGTCAGGACAAGAAGGTTGGGACCAAATTCACAGCAGGACCCCATCCTGCATTTGACCATCCTACTGTACCATGTTCATCATCATTTCAGGATCCTTCTTAGGATTGTTACTCTGGTGACAGTCCTAACTCCATTGAGATCAGTGGAACTACTTTAGATTTACCTTTATGTGTCTGACATCAGACTCCAGCCCTTTGGCTGTCAGGAAAACCGCATTTGTTTTGCTTATTGCCCCAGGGAATAAGTCCTCCCTCTTGATCTGAAAGGTCATATTTACCTTGTCACATTGGCCCACTGGAGACTTACCATACAGAGGGCTTTTGTGTGCAGGTCCAAAGAGATGGAGGCTTGAAAGAAGTGGGCATCAGTCAAAGAGCCATTTCCTTCAGATCGTGAAGATGTACGTAAAAGCAGTTGCACTGAGCCAGACTGAATATCTGTCTAGCCCAGCATCCCAGTTCATACGGGGGCCAAACCCAGATATCTGGGGAATATCACAGTAGTGGAGGTATATATGAATCTTCCTGCTAGAAGTCTGATGGTCTTCAACCATTTATGGCTTGAGGAGAGCCAGAGTTGTAAGCAGCTTCTGCACATTTAAAAATCCTCAGCAGATTTCTCTTCCATGAGCTTCTGTCCTTGAACTTCTTTAACATTTTTGCTTTCACAACATCCTGAGGAAGGAGTTCCACAGCTTTACTGCACATGGTGTGATGAGAGACCTCCTTTTATTTCTTCTGAATGTGGCACCCTCCAGTTTCATTTGATGCCTCCTGCTATCGAATTATTTTGGAAGAGACAAGGAACAACCGATCCCTTTTCACCATCCCCTTCTTAACTGGGATATGACAGCTTTCTGTTACATCACCACTGACTCAGTCCTTTTCACTTAGCAATTTCTTGCATGGAAGCTACTCCAGGGTTACCCTTGCTGCCATTCTCAGGTGCTTTTGCACTCCTACTGAATTCTTACTGAAAGACTGGCGGACCAGCGCCGCACGTGGTATTCAGGATACAGACTTAGTTTGGTTTAATGCAATGGCATAATAATGCTCTCTGTCTTGTTCTCTACCTGTTCCGTTCTCTCTACAGTGATAATAATATCTGACATTTCATTTTCTTTTCCATGCCACCAGGAACCAAGCCAATGTTATCATGAAACAATATATCATAACTACAAGATCTTGCTTCTATGGTTGGCTCAGGACCTATCAGTTATATGTGAAGTTAGAAATGTTCTTCCCTGTGTGAATCACCTTATCACTTTATTTAGATGGAATTTCTTGTGCTATTTTATCAGTCTTGCACAGTCCTGCTACAATTTTTCATGGTCAGTCCTTGTCATTATTATCTGGAATAACAAAAGTCCAATACAGGTTTGTGGCTCTGTCCTATGGGGGTCACTTCTGGGAAAGTCTTGAAGCCTGTCTTAAATCTTGAGATTGTTTAAATGGGCAGAAGACCCTTGATGTTGGGAGCATTGAGTCTGAGATGTGGGAAAGAGTTGTCTTTGAATGTTGTGTCTGCACGTAGAGGAATTCTGCCCTTCCCTTTTCCTTTCCTTTCCTTTCCTTTCCTTTCCTTTCCTTTCCTTTCCTTTCCTTTCCTTTCCTTTCCTTTCCTTTCCTTTCCTTTCCTT
>VYZM01007066.1:1033-13191 GCA_013398915.1 Dromas ardeola
CCCCAGGACCCCTTCTCCCCCTCTCTCCCCGCCCCGAGATTCCCAGCCCAACCTCACCGACACCTGCCGCAGCTCCCATGGGTGGAATGAGTTTCTCCCGGTCTCTGCAGGGCAGCCTGGGGGGGGGACCCCACAGCACCAGGAGGTACAAAACCGAGACACCTCCCCCCCACCTCAACGTGCCACCGCAGGAGCTTTGCCTGAGGCACCCCGTGGCACCAGGAGGGGCACCCAGTGCCCCCTCCCCAGAGCTCTCTAATGGCACAAGAATTCTGCAAAATCCAGTTATTTTTCAATTTTGACTTCATTTTTGCCAGCGCTGCCCTAGGGCTGGCAGAGCCCAGCTCCCCCTCTCCCAGCTCCACGTCCCCCTCCTTCTTTTCACCCCAAATATTGAAAAGCCGTAAATATTTCACCCCAAATATTTGGGAGGTGATCCCGCCTCCCCCTGGGGGCAGGGCTTTTGGGGCATCGCACCGTCCTCATACCCCACATCTGGAGCTGGGTAATTCCCGTATCGCCTGCTTCCGCGGGAGGCAGCGGACGGGCAGAGCCACCGTCACGGCCACGTCCCCAAGCACCATCGGTGACATCGCTCCCATCCAGGGAGCCAGGACGCACCAGGGTTCCGGCTCTGCAGGGGTTAAAGCCACCTGCGGCACAACCAAGAAGAGAAAAAAAAGGCTGTAAATGTAAAGTGCCTTTTATTTATTTATTTTTTTTCCCCATGATGAAAATCTTGAGTCTTAAAAAAAAAAAAAAATTAATAATTGCACCAACAAAACACTCGACACTTTTTCCTGCTTCTCCTCCAAAACCCAGCACCAAAACCAACTGAAAATACCCTAAATCTTTAGGAATTGTCCCCATTCCCCATCTCCCACTTAAATTAATACTCAAAACCATAACAATGAGCACCCCTGGGGTGTCTTGTCCTGCCCACCTCCCCCCCCCCCCCAAATCTGGGGTCATCCCCCCGGGTTTGTCTTTGGGGGGGGGACACGCGGGGATACACACTGCGGCCCTCGGAGTTTACCCCCGAGCAGGGCAGCGCCTTCGCTGGGGAGGGGATGGAGGGACAAGGGGTTTGGGGGGTTACCAAGTCACAGCGCTCACTTCTGGGGGGGCCGGCACGGTGGGACCCCAGCGCAGGCAGAGGGGACATCAGCCGCCAGCCCAAGGGGGCAAAAAACTAGCCTGAAAAAGAAGGAAAACGCACCCAAAAATATCATGTCCCCCTGGGGGGCTTGGGGATGGCAGCTCAGGGGAGCGAGACACCCAAAAATGTGGTGGCAAATGAGGTGACAGTGGGGAGCTGCCACCCCCACGGTGCAGCTGGTGGTGGCGGGGACAGATCCAGCCAGGATCCGGCCCCTGCGGGGCGCCTGCAGGGTCCTTCCCAGGCAGGAGGGGAGGTGACAGGGAGGGACCATAGGCCACAGTGGCCTTGGGACAACACGGGTCTCCCTGGGTGGGTTCATCCCCTTCCTGCAGCACCCAGCACCTCCCAGCTGAGGGGAGGTCCAACGGGGACCCCCAGGGCTCTGCTACAGCCACACTGGCCTCAGCCACTTGTGGGGTGGGCGAGTGGCAGCCGGAGGGGAGAAAACCCACAGCCTAGGGGGGGTTTCACCTTCCCCAGACCCCCAGGAGATGGCAGGGTCAGGAGGGGGACCCCCAGCCATGGTGGACAACCCACCTCTCTGGGCTGGAAGGAGCCAGGGAAGGAAAACCGCGCTCTCCCTGTCACCTAAAGGTGACAGCCACGGAGCCATGGTCCCCGGGAGCCACTCACACAGCTCCCCCCCATCCCCTCGGCTCATCAAGACCCTTCCCCAAATCCCCCGTGCGTGACAAGGACAGGCTTTAAACCAACCGTCAAAAAACCAAACCCAAAGAAAATACAAATCTCTCCTCTCCCCCACCCACCGCAGCCGGGTCGGGAGGGAGCTCAGGGCCGCGCTCTTCTCCAGCTCAGCCATAAACCACCCCACAGGGTGCCCGCCTCGTCCCCAGCAGGACGGTGACACTGTTCGGGGACACCCCGGACAGGGTTTCTCCATTCCCGGCGTCACCGATTTCCACATGAAAACCAGGGAAGGGGGCGGGGAAAGCGTTTGCTCGTCCCCATCCCCTGCCACCATCTCACACACACATATGATTATTTTCTTTCTTCTTTTTTTTTTTTTTAACCCAAAGGAACATGTTTCCAAAAAAAAAAAAACCCAAAACAAAATGAAAAAAAAAAAAAAAAGAGAAAAATTAACATAAGCAGCACCACATTTCCCAAGTGTCAGGAGCTCCAGAGCTGGAGCAGAGGCCTGGAACACCCCCGCATCAAAAGAAACCAACCCCACTTCGGCTGGGGGGGGGCGGCCGAGAGAGATGCTTCCGAGGGGACGGTGCTTTGCCGCTGGGACGGGAGGCGAGCCGGGGCCGGAGGGAGAAGGAAGGAGGGCAGTTCTGTCATTGACCGACGGAGGGGACGCGGTGACGGAGGCAGATGTGCTGGCACCGGGCGGGCAGGGGGGGCTCGGCCCTCACATGGCGGCGCGGGTGGGCGTGCTGGGCTGGTTCAACCGCAGCGTTTTGCAGAGCCAGCCGGCGAAATCCACCTCCTCCACTTCCGAGCGCTTGATGAAGGTGTGACTCTGGAAGCCAAGGGAAAAACAGGGTTAGGAGCTCCCAAAATCCAGCCCTGTGCCGTGAGTGAGACCCCGGAGAGGAGAGAAGACCCTGCTACAACTCCTCAGGCTGCTCAAGACGACTTTGGAGAAATCATTTGTCCCTTGCAGGCCTGTGGCCGGGATTTTAATCCACGTAGTTGACACCAGCATGGGAGGAAAGAAGATTTAAAGGAGAGCAGAGCCTGCACGGCCCCTGCCTGACCCAAACGCTGCTCCCTTGGGGCAGGCAGAGCAAGGTGCTGCAGCTCCTGCGCTCCCCGGGGTCCCTGCTCGCCCCTGGGCAGCAAACCCTGCTCCCCCGGGGGCAGAAGGGAACAGAGAAGAACAGGACAACCTTCACACAAGGGCACTGGGGCCACAAGGACACAGGCCACCTCCTTTGCAAGGGCTACATGGGAGCACCCAGATGTAGCTCAGGGGCTCAGCACGATGCCAAGGTCAACATGGTTAAACTGGGATCGTAGAATGGTTTGTGTGGGAAGGGACCTTAAAGGCCACCCAGTGCCACCCCCTGCCCTGGGCAGGGACCCCTCCCACCAGCCCAGGTTGCTCCAAGCCCCCTCCAACCTGGCCTTGAACCCCTCCAGGGATGGGGCAGCCACAGCTTCTCTGGGCAACCTGGGCCAGGGGCTCACCCCCCTCACAGCAAACAATTTCTGCCTCACATCTCATCGCAATCTCCCCTCTTCCAGTCTAAAACCGTTCCCCCTCGTCCCATGGCTCCCCTCCCTGATCCAGAGTCCCTCCCCAGCTTTCCGGGAGCCCCTTGAGGGACTGGAAGGGGCTCCAAGGTCTCCCCGGAGCCTTCTCTTCTCCAGGCTGCACCCCCCCAGCTCTCCCAGCCTGTCCTCACAGCAGAGGGGCTCCAGCCCTCCCAGCATCTCCGGGGCCTCCTCCGGCCCCGCTCCAACAGCTCCGTGTCCTTCTGCTGTTGGTGCCCCAGAGCTGGAGGCAGCACTGCAGGGGGGTCTCCCCCGAGTGGAGCAGAGGGGCAGAATCCCCCCCTGGCCCTGCTGCCCACGCTGCTGGGGATGCAGCCCAGGATGCAGAGTTTCTGGGCTACCAGCCCACGTTGCCGGCTCATATTCAGCCCATATCGTCGTATTTATCTGCCCAGCTCAGGAGGTCCCAGGCACCTCTGCAGACACGGGACAGCCGGGTGGTTCCCATCCTGGGCTCCGCACGGGCCAGATACCATCGCTGCCTTTGAATCAAAGGTGAGTCACTCCCTCTCCCGGGCTCGATTTGGCTCATCTTAAGCTCAGCCTGGGAGTTTCCAGCCTTTTGAGCAAGGGAAGCACAGAGGGACGGGACGGGGCAGCAGATCTGGTGCCACCCCACTGCAGAAAGAAAATTGCTCTCCCCCACTTACCATCAGCATCTTCAGATCTGCCCGTTCTGCTGGATTTTTAATTAAGCTGAAATGAGAAGAACAAGAGAGCAAAACCAACGCTGAGACATTTCTTGTGGGAAACCGATTATCCGGCTGGTGAGGTCTCCAGCTTCACCCAAAGCCACACCGCCTCCCGGCTGCTTTCCCCGGGAGCCCGGCAGGATGGAAACGGCTCAGAAAACGCCGTCTCCAACAGCCCGGCTCCCAGGGAGAGCTGCAGGATCCATCTCTTCTAGATCGTGTGGGTGAACCGTGCCCTGCAAATGGAGAAAAGGACCTAACGCTTGGCAGGGATTAGTGATTTTTTTTATAACATCCAATCTCCGTGATTTAAAGGGGGCTGCGGTAGCATCCTCAGGTGTACCCCCCCGCCACCGCATCGGAAGGTCGGGAAGCCGATGGTGAACGCCTGGTGCCTGCAAGGCTGTGGGGTGACTCACAGCCCCAGCAATCTGCTTCACCATCCCCCCGCCGGGCTCATATTTAGAAGGTGCTGGGATACTGCTAAGCATCACCACAAATAAACTGCTTTTATTCCAACCCTTCCCAAGGCAGGAGTTCCCAGCACGATGCCGAATCCCGCTGCAGCCAGGGAGAGATCACCTCCAGAGCATGGAGGACATTGCGTTACGCTGAATATTCTGGGTGACGCCGCAGCCTGCAGAGCTGTCGGGGAGCACATACAGGCCTCCACCTTCAGCCGCAAGATGAAATCCTTACCATTTATTTACAAACTCCTGGAAATCTTGCGTGAAAACTCCATTCGGCAGCTTGGGAGGTGGCTGCAGAGAAAAGGAGAAGGGTTTTCTGCATCACTGTGTCAAAAATGAGTCAAAAAGCAAAGTTTTACCTATAGTCTTTAATGAGCTGCCGAAAAGCTGCGCTCTACAGCTATCCTCCTCCTCGCTGCCCTTCCCCACCAGGGACCTGCTCCCTGCCATTTCTCGTCCTGGCAGCTAACGGCTGCCCCAGCACGATGCCCAGCTAGGGGGACCCCACGCCGAATCCCTGCCCAAACCGGGAGACAGAAATTGCAGCGTCACAATTCTGGATCCAACCCCGCAAATCCCAGCTCTGGCAATGCCTACAGCGAACGAAGCCATTCCAGAAACAACAATTGGGGGTGAACTCCTGTCACCTTGAAAGGGGAAACTGCTCTTTCCACTTGCTGGTGGGGTAGACCCTACTTTGCAAGTCTGTTAGGACATTTTAACCTGGGATTTTAGCACTAGTCACCCTCAAAGGGCTTCATCTGAGAAAACATGCATGACCTCGGCCTTCATCCTTTGCTGACCTAGGGAGGAGCACATTTGAAACGGCCGGTTGGAGAAGGAGCAGGTCATCACAGCCAAGAGCTCCCCCCTTTCAAGGGTATTATGAGCTTCCCCCTGCAGAGCCTTATTCCACAACCAGAGACACTTTTGTGGGACAGAGAGATGGGAACAGGGGAGAAGGAAAGGACGTCTGCAGCTCAGAGGGGCTCGCTATCCAAAAACCCCTGTTGAAGCAAAGGTTTCGGAGCCCACCCTGACTCAGAGTGGACACGGCACCGCCATACCTCAAGGAAGCCCCAGCAGAGCCGACGGTAAAGCAATACCCACCTCATTAACTATATAATCCAGCAGTTCAAAGATGGCCATGGCAGGCCGGTTGTCCATCCCATGGCCTGCGGGGTTAAGATGACAAAAAAGAGAGTGGTGAGAGGCTGTTCGGGGACAGCGAAGGGCCTCATTTTGTGCGAGCAGCACGTGTGCTGTGGAACTTTTGCTGGGAGAGGCAGAGGCAACCCACCTGGGAACTGACTCGTGGTTAAAAAAACCCAACAAAGAGCAAACCAAAATGCATTCCAGAATTTCGGATTTCTTTCCCTGTGCCTATAGTCTAGATTTATCTCCTAGCTTGGGGCATTTGGAGAGGACCAGACCATCTGCCGTGGCAGGCTGGCAGCACTTCTAGAGCCTTCTGCTTCCAAGCAAACGGCTCAAGCGGAGCCTCCTTCAAACCTCCATGCCAGTATTTCTATGAGAGCTCCCAGCAAAGCTTTTCCCAAAAAGCCGCCCCTAGCTTGAAAGGAATCTTTTGGGAGCATGGGCAGAGCCTGAGAAGCAACAAGGGCTGTGACAGAGTCCCTCAAAGCATCTCCTCCAAGGGGTCCACATCCCAAAAGCCTGTGCCGTGCCCAGCAGAGAGGGCTTTGCTGCATGGCCTGAGCCTTCTTGTGGGACACAGCAGGATCTCGAGGCTAAACTGAGCTCTTCAAAGCCATAATAGACCCTGGTTGGCATCCTGAGAGCCATCTCCTCACCTCCCTGTGCAAGACCAGACTCCCGCCTGCGCTCGTTAGGAATTACAAACCTCCGCAGTAGAGTGGATTCTGATGGAGCACTGTCACGGCTCCATCTGCTCTGCAGAGAGGGGCCTCCCTAAAAACACCCACCTCCCCGCCACAACCTCATCCAAAGCAGCCTTTGGCTAATCCAGCCACACCGAACAAAACCCAACCCCTTCTCCCCCACCTCTGCGTGTTGTTTCCAATGCATACGACAGCCCCTACCACTGACGGGGCGTCCTGGGGGCCTGGCCCGCGGCGAGATGCTGTGAGACTCTCCCTCTGCCCCGTCCACCACAGGACGGCCAAATATTGCTTCCAGTTCCTTGGAGTCTGGCGGGGGGATTGGGTACCTTCCGATAGACAGCTCCACTAACGACAGACCCATGCTCCAGATGTCGGACTGGACCGAGTAGTGGGTGCCCTGCAACCGCTCGGGCTGGAAGGAAAGAGCACAGAAACACAGGTTGACGCAGAGTATCAATATGCAAAGTCATAAATATCACGCGCTGAAATTAAATAGGCGAGACTCGATATCCTGACGGCCTCTGCAGCTCTGCTCTCCACCCCTCCAGGGAAAGGACCGTCCCAAAGGCGTCATGTGCAACGGGGATGCAAAAAAAAGGTCATGTGCAAACATAAAGCACTTCTGTGCATCTAATCAACAGCTACAGCTGAGCAGCATTTACAGCTGCTTATACTTAGGAGTCCAGAGTACACAGGAGGAATCTATTTCCCTGTATGCTGAGAGCTAATGAACTCCATTTATTAATTAAATTCTTTTTTCCTGGTCATTCCTGTTAATATCTGAGAGGAATCCGAGGAGCAGAAAACCCCCTCTAGGCCCTTACCATTGAAATAAAAAAGAAAAAAAAAATAATAATCAAAGGCAAGTCATCCATACTGGCAGCCTTAAGTCAGCTGTACCCAGGGGCTGAGCGCAGAGGAGATGTTACTTTTAAATAGCCACTGTCTAACTATAACTGTACTTGAGTAACCATTCCCAAAATACGAGTGCAGCACAGACCCAAGCACAGGAGCGTAGTCCGACGGCTTCCCTAATAACCCACGGCTCGCTCCCAGCCACAACCACGCAGAGGGAAAAGACGCCCACCTACCCTCTGCCTTTCAGCCAGCAGGACCTGGGGACCCAGCGCCAGCCAGGAGGTCATTTTGTTGTCACCGACACCGTATTATCTGCAGTTGAGCTAATGCCGATTATGATTCTCATTTAAAGGAGAGGCACAATCAGCGCTTCCTGCAGTTCACACTGCCCGGCTGGCTCCAACTTGGCTTTAATTTCCCATTAGCCTCCACTAGACTGGTTTTACCCCCGTTTTGCCAGCAAGCGCACGCAGTCAAAGCGGCAGAGGAGGTGCCTGTATCAGCACCCGTGTCCCCTCCACGCTCAGTTTCAGAGTTTTGCATACAGAAAGAGAAGATGCTTTTGAAGCCGCAAACACTCTCCCAAAAAAAAAAAAAAATATGGAAGTATTTGTAGGATCCAAAACGTCTTTCCATGCAAGTCTGTGCTTCCACATGCGCCACTGCTAGCTGGGCACAGGTTGAGCCGACAGGACACCCAGCTCCTCGAGAGGACGCGGAGGCATCTGTTTCTCCGGCACAGGACAGTGTCTCGAAGCACTGGGCTCACCCCTGATGTGAACCAGGAATGGGGTGGTCCAGGTGAGGATAGAAACACATGGCAAAACCATGAGCAAATTGGACACTACACACTGATTCAGTAAGAGCCAAGTTGAACCCAAACCCTGATGAAAAGTTGAAAGGAACTTACAGACATGTAGGACCGAGTTCCTACAAAAGAGTTTGCCATGGAGTCAATGAGTTGACCGCTGACCCCGAAATCACACAGCTTAATCTCTCCTCGAGAATTAACCAGGATGTTAGAAGGTTTCACATCTGATAACAGCAAGAGAGAGAAGCGTAAACACGACTCTAGGTAAAATACAGGGCTCTTGTACCGAAGGCAGTTATTTTTAGGTTCCTCCTCTCACCTCTGTGCATGATTTGGTGCTTCTCTCTCAGATATGCCAAGCCTCTCAGAACCTAGAAGGAAACCAAGGACAGGATGAGATCTGAGCTGGGGAGGGAAATGCCCTCCCTTCAGCAGGACACGTTGCATAAACTCCGGGTGCTGCCACCCCGCAGCTTGGTGAGGAAAGACGCCCCGTAGTGTCCGCGTGTTTCTGGCTTGGTGATAAATTGCAAACTCTATCACAGATCTCAGGTTTACTGCCCGAAAAAGCTTCTCCCAAGCCTTCTCCAGGAGAGGCCAACACCAACCGGTGCAACACAAGGGGTCGGAGCTACAGAGAGTGGTTGGGAATGTGCCTTCCCCCTCCCTGCTTGCCCACACCACTGCCTCTTGGTCAGGGCAGGAAAACGTGTGCAGGGAAACAAAGAAAGCTTCCTAAGGCGACACAAGCGTTATTCCCAAACTGCGCCCAGCAAATCCTTTCTGGAAGCCTGGAGAGCCACCGTAACTCACCGCTATACTGACTTTCCCCAAGATCTCCTCGGGAATTCTTTTGGCTTCTTTCAAGACTTGATCCAAAGAACCGCCATCCTAAAAAAAAAAAAAAANCCCACCTAAAAAAAAAAAAAAAAAAAGAACATCGAAATGACCAACACACCAATCTCCGGCAGGAAAACAGAGCAGCTGGCTGTACAGGGAAGCATGCCCAGGGAGGGCAAGCGGTATATGAGCAGCACACAGCATCCCAGCTCAGCTGCCTGCAACGACTCAGCATCAAGCACATTCCTTTTACAGCAGAAAAAAAAAAAAAATAAAAAAAAGTTGTATCTGGTGATCAGAGCTCAAGCTTCGTGCTGAAAACTATTTTAATGCTATCTTCTATCAGCTCTACATCTTGCTAGTAGTTCTTAGCTTCCTTTCCCCTAGTGGTAAACGCGAAGATGATACGGTCAGGGCTGATCTGGAGAAGCGACAACACTGTTCTCTGCCAGAGACAACAGAAAGTGCACACTGTGCTTCACAGCGAGCTCTGTAGGGCAGCAGGTTTACAACATTTCCGTTTGGCCAACCCCCAAACCTCTGCTTCCGCTTTCCAAAAAGTCAATCTGTCTGTCATTTCGATGCCTAAGCAGGACGTGCAGCTCCTACCAGGGGCACAGCGGCCTCGCCGCAGCCAAAACAAGGCGCCATGGCAGCTGCCAGCACCCCAACCCCTTTCACCTGCAATTTCAAGTCTCAGGGAGATGCGATTTGGAACAGTCCTGGGAGCAGCAGCTTGCAGAGGAGGAACGGGGACTCACCATGTGCTCCATGCAGATGGAGATCTCTCCGTCGCTGTAGAAGGCTCCATAGAAACCCACGATATACGGGGAATTACACTCATGCAGCACCTGCAGCTCTCGGATAATCTGATTCCTGATGGCCGGCTTGATTTCTAAATGAATCAGCTGCCAAGAAAGGAGGAGATATTCAAGGTGTAACACCTGGAAAAACTTAGAGGAACCAGGTGAGCACGTCCTGAGTGTTGGAAACAATCAAAAAAAACATCTTCAAGGGAAGCTCTGCTTGGGCATAGACTTTTTACCATTTGCAGGCTAACATTAGGGATAAAGGGAGAGGTAGAGCCCTGGGCAGCCTGTTAGCGACTGAAGCAACTGCCGGCCACGCAACACGCGGAGATCACACAGGACACAGAGCGGAAAGACAAGTCAGAAGTTTGATGCAGATCTGACTCAGCAGATGGGAACATTTTCACAAGCTCCGTAGGTGTTGTAAGAAAAGGTGCTCCAATATCAAGGAAACCACAGAAAGTAAAAAAAACCCATGAAGATTATGCATGTGAAAGAGCAGTTGCTTTATTCCTTGGGCTCCACGTAGTCAGTTAACACAGCTGTGGGTAGGGGAGCCAGAGGCTAGGAAATATAATGGCAGGTCAGAAAAAAAAAGCCCCTGTTACTGTAAGCTCTAGGACACCCAACCCCAGGGACGTCTGTCCTTCCCGCAGACCTACGAAGGCTGGTCTCTGCAGGAAGGACAGCTGTGCTGCCCGACGCCGCAGCCGGCCTTCAGTTTGTGAACACGGAGCTCCCAACAATCTCAAAACCACCCACTGACACCCAACACTCCCAGATCAAACGCCCTGGAAGACTCCGAGAGCTGAGCTCTGGGTGAAGCCACCCAGAGAAGCAGATTTGCTCACAAGATCCACTAAACCACCCCAACAGCAGGTGAGACCAGAGGCTTTGCAGGAAGCTGTCCTCCAGACGAGCAGTTGCACTGTTCTCACCGAGCACTGCCTTTTCGAATAGGCAGATGAAGCATCTCTAGTTTTCTACTACGGGGCACCACAGCAGAAGACGTTGCCCATAAACCCACGTCTGAGGGGAACCACTGTCACAGCTGCTTGGCACTACCTTGGGGATCTGTTAAGTGGGTGGTGAGGAAGGTGTGTGTGTGCCAAACCCATCCCTCCACCTGCCCTTTCCAGTCCTCATTAGCCACGACCTAGGAGCCTCAAGATATCTGCTTCCTTCTATCCAGTTTAGCCGAGTTCATTAAAACCAGCTTCACTGGAAAAAAAGAATAAACTTATGTTTTCACACAAGGTGCACAGGGACCTGCCGCAGAGAGCGTGGCCTCTCCCAGGGGAGGACTCGGAGACAGGCAGAGCAGCTCAGAGACGAAGCGGGAGAGGCTTCTCCTAAAACCTGGCTGGGGACAGCCAGGACCTTGGTCCTGACCCCCGCAAGGCAGGTAGGGTGCAGATGGGTCACTGCAGAGAGATCCCAACCAAAGCCAGCTCTCATAGAGCCAGGACGAGTGCCGGACCCTCTCCAGCATGATGCCACAGCCCACTCCTCCCATTACCTTCCGTGCCATAATGAGCCCTGAGGGTTTGTGCTGCACTTTGGTGACCACCCCGCCGTTGCCAGCCCCCAATTCGGAGATCCTCTCAAAGTCATCGTCCTTCAGCTCGCCAACTTTGGCTTTCTGCGTGAGGAAAGCTTCCAGGCGCTTCTTCTGCTGCTCGTCCAGCTCCAGTTCCTCCAGCTTCTTCTGAAGATCCACAAGGTTTGCCCTGGAGAGGGGAAGAAGAGACAGGAGGGTCAGTCAGGGGACTGTGAGGGCAGCACCAGAGAAAGAGTTAGGTTTTTTTTTTTAGGAAAGCAGAGGGAAATAACTGAAGAGTGTTGTCTGACACATACTCAGCCCCTGATATGGCAACGAGACCAAAGCAAAGCTCTGCAGAGAGGCAGGGCTCAGCTCCAGCGCTGACAGGGACACACAGACAGTGAGACCCATGGTGCAACGTCTGCCCAACACGCACATCTCCTCTGGAGAGAAGCTTTAGTGCAGTCAGCTGTTTTGGGAAAGCCAAGGAGTAGGGAAAATCCTTCAACCCTTAAAGAGGCAGCACAGCTCAGCCCAGAGAGAACGGCAGCACCAGCAACCTCTCCCGACACAGGAAGCCAAGCTTGTGTTTCACTGCGAAACACGAGAAGGGCTTTCCAGGGTGTCCAGCAACCCCCTGCTCCGTTAGACCCCCCCCTCCCCACCCCACCGAGCACAATGGGGTGTCTGTGCTCCCCCAGCACCTGCTGTCCAGCTCCCATCGCCTGCACGGGCTCCAGCTGCTCTCTCTCCCATTTGCTGCCCACCCCCTTAGGGCAATGGTTTGGGAGGGTCCCCTTCCACCCAGCACCCCCGTGCGATGCTCTGCCTCCCCCCAGCACTGCCATGTCCCCCTCTCCA